>JAVIWC010000292.1:0-16251 GCA_031894815.1 Creontiades dilutus
TGGCATTACATTATGTATACAGCCATACATGTTTTATATTACAGTGTTCATACTTAATGCTTCATTTTATACTACTAATCTAATTTTTTCTCTATATTTTTATATTACAATTGTACAAAAATTTATAAAGTTCTTCATAAATTTTCAGGTTTTTTGAAGATAAAATGGACTGGTACTCAAAACTAACATTTGTTCTTCTCATCACATAGCTTATAAATAAATGTCTTTGGTTTTCGTATTCTGGGCATTCCATAATGAGATGTTGTAACGTTCCGTTTGCATTTCCGCATTTCTCGCATTCTGGGGAGTCCCTTCTTCCAATTTTATGTAGGTAGGCATCGCACAACCCATGGTTCACTCTCAAGCGAAATATCGAGCGGCCCACTGATTTATTCAATTTTTTTCCTGCAAACCAAGAGGAGCTAGGTGGTAGGGGTTGTATTATTTTATACGATTGTCCGTTGTTAGATCGAGCATATTTATCTTTCCACATACCATAATATACATGTTTTAGTATGTATACGGCTTCCTCTACCATCATAGGAGCATCCAGTACCGTTCCCGTATTCGCGCCTTCTTTTGCAAGTTCATCTGCTCGCTCATTCGGGCTCAGTCCAGCATGGGCTTTCACCCAGATGAATGTGATTTCCTGGTTGTTGATTTGACATATTCTCAATAACTGAAGTAGACGGGCGATCAATCCATTTTTAACTCTTCGAAATCCATTTGCTTTAAGGATTAGCAAGGAACTTAGCGAATCAGAGCAAATTAGGTGTGGTCGAATAGTAGTCTCTTGTCTCACAACGAACTCTACGGCTTTGATTATTGCATGTATTTCGGCATTATAGGATGATGTTGTGGAGGGTAATCTGTATTTTTCGCTGTAATTTGTTTGAGTTTCATGGAAGGCGCAGCCTGTTGAATCTCCAGATTTTGACCCGTCCGTAAAAATAATGATGGCGTTTGTCCACTCGTTGCATACAAAGTTATAAAATTGTTCATTTATATTCAAACGTTCCTGCGTTTTATATGGAAACAATTTTATCCTAACAGGTATCATCAACTCCTCATAAGTCAATAGGAATGGGCTTGGTTTTTCATAACATTGAAGTCTGGAATAGTCGACATCTTCTTGTGTGAAACTGTTAACTAATAGGGGCTCTTTCATCCTAGTTGTTGAACTAAGTGTGCATACACTTAGCCTGCAAATCTCCTGATCTCGTCTATATGCTTTTAACCTCAGTCTATGACGATCTGCAAGCATTTGAAATCGGAGCTTTATTGGTTGTTCTCCAGATTCAGCCAATATTGCGTCAATTGGCGTTGATTGAAGTAATCCCATGGATTGTCTTATACATTTGTATTGAAGTCTGGAAATTTTGACAAGATTTGACTCACTGGCGTTCCCATAGAAAATAGCACCGTAGTGCTCCCCAGTTCAAGTTGGTAATCATCTTCAACACATTGAAATATCTTTCGGACCTTTCCAACACATAATCAATATGTCGTTTCCAAGTTAGGGTCTTATCTAACCAAATCCCGAGAAATTTTATTTCATGTTTAACTTTGAAGTTCTCCCCCGATATATGTATACTTGATCCGATATCTAAACGTCTTTTCCTCGTGAAGGGAATCAAAACTGATTTTTCAACTGATAATTTTAGTCCTTTGTTATCACACCATGACTTCATTCTTCTGACAAATTCCTCCAATGCCTCAATTCCTGATGCAACGCTTGAACACTCAACGTACACACAGATATCATCTGCAAATTGAACTATTTGCACATCTTCTGGTAAAATATCTTCGATATCTCCTACATATATTGCATAAAGTAGAGGACTTAAAATTCCTCCCTGCGTCAGACCCCGGGATGATGCATTCGGACCATACATGTGGTTATTCACTCGTACATAAATCTTTCGAGAATTGTACAGCTCCAATACACTCCGGCTAAATGACGAAGGGATCCCTACTGCTCTCAGCCTCCTGTAAAGGACATCCAACAGAACTGAATCGTATGCTCGGGATACATCCAAGCAGAGCGTTAGTGTGATTTTCCGAGTGGTCAATGAGTATTGAATACTTGATACTAGTTTAGTTAGCCCATCATAGGTACTTCTCGATCGACGGAAGCCATATTGTGATTTTTATAGGTTACGAGAGTGGTTTGTATCCATGACGATGAGCTTTGTCAACCAAATGACGATAGAATTACGTAAACAATGTGTAGGTAAGGTTGATGAGACAGGTATCTGATTTCAGTTTTTCCTGACTTTGTACTAGAACAAGTATCACATTTTAATATTGGTATTTATTCAGTAGCAAATACTAAACTTGAAGAAAAAAAATTGTTTCAAACAGCCATGACGGCTTTTGTGTAGCCACAACAAAGAAGTTTAAAATTGCCACGACAATGAGAAATCAACATTAACCTTCTGCAATTACGAGTCTAATGAACACTTATAGAAATTGAAACTTGCATTAAATAGAGTTTTTACATCTCTATCCCAAAATGAATGCTAAACAAAACAATAAGCTTGATTAAGAGTGATTTTCGAACCCATAACAATGAGGAGCATGAAACGTACTTACCTGTTTTAGAAACGGCTAACTTCATTTTTCAGCCCCAACTGTATGGAAATGGCGAAAGCATGGTGTTTCCTCAGAGGACAGGGTTACCAACGCTGAAAAACTTTGAATTGCGAAAAAATTCCCTCGTTTGAGAGAGCTACGATGAATTCCTTCAAACCCATGACAATGAGCCAGAAGGTTTGGGACAAACTAAGCACTTGATTCGTACAGACTATCTAAAGGTGTGGTTTCCCCGGCGCGTCTGCGGCCGGCGGCTGCGGCGCGCGATTTTTGCATGTACCTACACAGCCGCGCCGCGCTGTGGAAGTGTTGTCTCGCGGCGCGGCTGGCGGATTCGTGTTCAGCATCCCGAAAAACCCCTTAGAGAGTAGGTTTGAAAGCGATTAAACAGAGTTTATTTTTGAGCAATTTTGATGAAAAACGCGAAAATAACCATGAAGGAAGCGTTTTATCGAAAAACGGACTTCAGATTCGTGTTCAGCACCCCGAAAAACCCCTTAGAGAGTAGGTTTGAAAGCGATTAAACAGAGTTAATTTTTGAGCAATTTTGATGAAAAACGCGAAAATAACCATGAAGGAAGCGTTTTATCGAAAAACGGACTTCAGATTCGTGTTCAGCACCCCGAAAACCCCTTAGAGAGTAGGTTTGAAAGCGATTAAACAGAGTTAATTTTTGAGCAATTTTGATGAAAAAACGCGAAAATAACCATGAAGGAAGCGTTTTATCGAAAAACGGACTTCAGATTCGTGTTCAGCACCCCGAAAACCCCTTAGAGAGTAGGTTTGAAAGCGATTAAACAGAGTTTATTTTTGAGCAATTTTGATGAAAAAACGCGAAAATAACCATGAAGGAAGCGTTTTATCGAAAAACGGACTTCAGATTCGTGTTCAGCACCCCGAAAAACCCCTTAGAGAGTAGGTTTGAAAGCGATTAAACAGAGTTTATTTTTGAGCAATTTTGATGAAAAAACGCGAAAATAACCATGAAGGAAGCGTTTTATCGAAAAACGGACTTCAGATTCGTGTTCAGCACCCCGAAAAACCCCTTAGAGAGTAGGTTTGAAAGCGATTAAACAGAGTTAATTTTTGAGCAATTTTGATGAAAAAACGCGAAAATAACCATGAAGGAAGCGTTTTATCGAAAAACGGACTTCAGATTCGTGTTCAGCACCCCGAAAAACCCCTTAGAGAGTAGGTTTGAAAGCGATTAAACAGAGTTTATTTTTGAGCAATTTTGATGAAAAAACGCGAAAATAACCATGAAGGAAGCGTTTTATCGAAAAAAGGACTTCAGATTCGTGTTCAGCACCCCGAAAAACCCCTTAGAGAGTAGGTTTGAAAGCGATTAAACAGAGTTAATTTTTGAGCAATTTTGATGAAAAAACGCGAAAATAACCATGAAGGAAGCGTTTTATCGAAAAAGGACTTCAGATTCGTGTTCAGCACCCCGAAAAACCCCTTAGAGAGTAGGTTTGAAAGCGATTAAACAGAGTTAATTTTTGAGCAATTTTGATGAAAAAACGCGAAAATAACCATGAAGGAAGCGTTTTATCGAAAAAGGACTTCAGATTCGTGTTCAGCACCCCGAAAAACCCCTTAGAGAGTAGGTTTGAAAGCGATTAAACAGAGTTAATTTTTGAGCAATTTTGATGAAAAAACGCGAAAATAACCATGAAGGAAGCGTTTTATCGAAAAAGGACTTCAGATTCGTGTTCAGCACCCCGAAAAACCCCTTAGAGAGTAGGTTTGAAAGCGATTAAACAGAGTTTAATTTTTGAGCAATTTTGATGAAAAAACGCGAAAATAACCATGAAGGAAGCGTTTTATCGAAAAAGGACTTCAGATTCGTGTTCAGCACCCCGAAAAACCCCTTAGAGAGTAGGTTTGAAAGCGATTAAACAGAGTTAATTTTTGAGCAATTTTGATGAAAAAACGCGAAAATAACCATGAAGGAAGCGTTTTATCGAAAAAGGACTTCAGATTCGTGTTCAGCACCCCGAAAAACCCCTTAGAGAGTAGGTTTGAAAGCGATTAAACAGAGTTTATTTTTGAGCAATTTTGATGAAAAAACGCGAAAATAACCATGAAGGAAGCGTTTTATCGAAAAAGGACTTCAGATTCGTGTTCAGCACCCCGAAAAACCCCTTAGAGAGTAGGTTTGAAAGCGATTAAACAGAGTTAATTTTTGAGCAATTTTGATGAAAAAACGCGAAAATAACCATGAAGGAAGCGTTTTATCGAAAAAGGACTTCAGATTCGTGTTCAGCACCCCGAAAAACCCCTTAGAGAGTAGGTTTGAAAGCGATTAAACAGAGTTTATTTTTGAGCAATTTTGATGAAAAAACGCGAAAATAACCATGAAGGAAGCGTTTTATCGAAAAAAGGACTTCAGATTCGTGTTCAGCACCCCGAAAAACCCCTTAGAGAGTAGGTTTGAAAGCGATTAAACAGAGTTTATTTTTGAGCAATTTTGATGAAAAAACGCGAAAATAACCATGAAGGAAGCGTTTTATCGAAAAAGGACTTCAGATTCGTGTTCAGCACCCCGAAAAACCCCTTAGAGAGTAGGTTTGAAAGCGATTAAACAGAGTTTATTTTTGAGCAATTTTGATGAAAAAACGCGAAAATAACCATGAAGGAAGCGTTTTATCGAAAAAAGGACTTCAGATTCGTGTTCAGCACCCCGAAAAACCCCTTAGAGAGTAGGTTTGAAAGCGATTAAACAGAGTTTATTTTTGAGCAATTTTGATGAAAAAACGCGAAAATAACCATGAAGGAAGCGTTTTATCGAAAAAGGACTTCAGATTCGTGTTCAGCACCCCGAAAAACCCCTTAGAGAGTAGGTTTGAAAGCGATTAAACAGAGTTTATTTTTGAGCAATTTTGATGAAAAAACGCGAAAATAACCATGAAGGAAGCGTTTTATCGAAAAAGGACTTCAGATTCGTGTTCAGCACCCCGAAAAACCCCTTAGAGAGTAGGTTTGAAAGCGATTAAACAGAGTTTATTTTTGAGCAATTTTGATGAAAAAACGCGAAAATAACCATGAAGGAAGCGTTTTATCGAAAAACGGACTTCAGATTCGTGTTCAGCACCCCGAAAAACCCCTTAGAGAGTAGGTTTGAAAGCGATTAAACAGAGTTTATTTTTGAGCAATTTTGATGAAAAAACGCGAAAATAACCATGAAGGAAGCGTTTTATCGAAAAAGGACTTCAGATTCGTGTTCAGCACCCCGAAAAACCCCTTAGAGAGTAGGTTTGAAAGCGATTAAACAGAGTTTATTTTTGAGCAATTTTGATGAAAAAACGCGAAAATAACCATGAAGGAAGCGTTTTATCGAAAAAGGACTTCAGATTCGTGTTCAACCCCGAAAAACCCCTTAGAGAGTAGGTTTGAAAGCGATTAAACAGAGTTTATTTTTGAGCAATTTTGATGAAAAAACGCGAAAATAACCATGAAGGAGCGTTTTATCGAAAAAGGACTTCAGATTCGTGTTCAGCACCCCGAAAAACCCCTTAGAGAGTAGGTTTGAAAGCGATTAAACAGAGTTTATTTTTGAGCAATTTTGATGAAAAAACGCGAAAATAACCATGAAGGAAGCGTTTTATCGAAAAAGGACTTCAGATTCGTGTTCAGCACCCCGAAAAACCCCTTAGAGAGTAGGTTTGAAAGCGATTAAACAGAGTTTATTTTTGAGCAATTTTGATGAAAAAACGCGAAAATAACCATGAAGGAAGCGTTTTATCGAAAAAGGACTTCAGATTCGTGTTCAGCATCCCGAAAAACCCCTTAGAGAGTAGGTTTGAAAGCGATTAAACAGAGTTTATTTTTGAGCAATTTTGATGAAAAAACGCGAAAATAACCATGAAGGAAGCGTTTTATCGAAAAAGGACTTCAGATTCGTGTTCAGCACCCCGAAAAACCCCTTAGAGAGTAGGTTTGAAAGCGATTAAACAGAGTTTATTTTTGAGCAATTTTGATGAAAAAACGCGAAAATAACCATGAAGGAAGCGTTTTATCGAAAAAGGACTTCAGATTCGTGTTCAGCACCCCGAAAAACCCCTTAGAGAGTAGGTTTGAAAGCGATTAAACAGAGTTTATTTTTGAGCAATTTTGATGAAAAAACGCGAAAATAACCATGAAGGAAGCGTTTTATCGAAAAAGGACTTCAGATTCGTGTTCAGCACCCCGAAAAACCCCTTAGAGAGTAGGTTTGAAAGCGATTAAACAGAGTTTATTTTTGAGCAATTTTGATGAAAAAACGCGAAAATAACCATGAAGGAAGCGTTTTATCGAAAAAAGGACTTCAGATTCGTGTTCAGCATCCCGAAAAACCCCTTAGAGAGTAGGTTTGAAAGCGATTAAACAGAGTTTATTTTTGAGCAATTTTGATGAAAAAACGCGAAAATAACCATGAAGGAAGCGTTTTATCGAAAAAGGACTTCAGATTCGTGTTCAGCACCCCGAAAAACCCCTTAGAGAGTAGGTTTGAAAGCGATTAAACAGAGTTTATTTTTGAGCAATTTTGATGAAAAAACGCGAAAATAACCATGAAGGAAGCGTTTTATCGAAAAAGGACTTCAGATTCGTGTTCAGCATCCCGAAAAACCCCTATGCAGCGTTTTATCGAAAAACGGACTTCAGATTCGTGTTCAGCACCCCGAAAAACCCCTTAGAGAGTAGGTTTGAAAGGGATTAAACAGAGATAATTTTTGAGCAATTTTGATGAAAAATCGCGAAAATAACCATGAAGGAAGCGTTTTATCGAAAAACGGACTTCAGATTCGTGTTCAGCACCCCGAAAAACCCCTTAGAGAGTAGGTTTGAAAGGGATTAAACAGAGATAATTTTTGAGCAATTTTGATGAAAAATCGCGAAAATAACCATGAAGGAAGCGTTTTATCGAAAAACGGACTTCAGATTCGTGTTCAGCACCCCGAAAAACCCCTTAGAGAGTAGGTTTGAAAGGGATTAAACAGAGATAATTTGTGAGCAATTTTGATGAAAAATCGCGAAAATCGATTTTGGGATGTTTTACACAATCGGCGGTCTGAAATCGGTTGTACCAAAAAATCGATTAACAAAAATCAATTAATCGGATTTTCGATTTTTTTTTTCTCTTAAAATTTTATTTTATGCTTCATTCTTAAGCTTTCGAGATGTCTAGATTAAAAAAATGCAATGTCAGTCCGGTTAGAAGTCGACATGGGCCCTCAAGGTTTTCAGCTCGATCGGACAAAAGCTGTGGTTGTTTCACCTTACTTTTTTCGTCAAAATCGGTTATCAAGTAAATTGCTCAAAAGTGCCGTAAAGTTGGGAGTAAAACCTGAAATTGTATAAAGGTATAGTTCGAATATCATCAAAATTGTGCGTTAATTGCCGTCAGCGCAAATGAGATATACAGGCCCATCTATATTGGCCCATTAAGGAATTAAAGCCATACGGTACGAGCTATCAAAAAATTGAACCGCGCCTTTTTCTATAGTATTTTCGCTCTGCTTGAAGGTGGTGGAACCCGTTTTTCATTTTTTGATATTTTAGTGCCTCGAATCGTCGACTGAAACTTGAGGTTACCTCTTTTGTGTTAGTTTTCGATTTTACATTGAATTTGGAAGAGAAAATGCATTGTTGAAAAACTTTTTTTCAGAGACTTCGTTTCAGAGTTATTTCACTTTTTGCGAACAACAAAAATCGACGAATTCTTTTAGAAAAAAAAAACCGCTTCTCTCCGATTATCTTCAATATTTTCTAGATGTTGACCATATTTTTGAAATCAGCATCAAATTCTATCAACAGAAGCCAGTTTTCATCATCAACAATCGTCATCAGGGGATTGACATTTCAATTCTTCCATCAAGTGGTTGTAAATAAGTATGTACAAATTTACTAAGTACATACAAATTTTACTAGACAAGTTTCATTGGTACTTTTTATTCTACGTTCCAAATAGACCCCGTGGCTTCTGTAAACAGAATGTCCACTATCTCCGAAGCAGTTAACGCAGCAGTTGATGATTTTCGACGTGTTGCAACACAACTCACTAGAAATCTCTTTGCGGCACATTTTTTTTTAACTGCATTCAAGAAAACAACAGTTTCTTGATACTAATTCTGATAGGAGTTCACTCTGCTCTTTATTATCAAGTCAACCTAGAATGGTCCACAAGACGGCGCAGAGTTTCAAAGGTTTTTCATAATAGGTGTAGGTATGGACCAAAATAAAAATAGGTTTCATCGCATTGAATAATGATTACTCCTCAGATATGGCGCAGAGCGTCATTGAAATTATTGGGGGGGAGGGGGGGTCTAAAAATTTTTTTGAGGGTTAAAGTTGATTGAAACGGTGCTTAGCGTGAAGCCATTCAAAAAAAAATATATATAATAATAATAATACTGCATGCTATGTAAAGAACCTCTAAAAATATATACACGTTTTGTCTATTGCCGGCTGGGTTTGAATTTTTTCAATACCTATGCTTCTTTTAATTTTGGAAAAAATTAGGGATGCTTACCTGCACCATGTCTTGCCGCGAAGTGTGGTGCATGAAAAGTGCCACGGAGTTGCTCGAGTTTGGCATCTTTTCAGGAATGCTTAGTGCTATCTTAATTAAAATGGTGGTCATTCTATAAGGGCACTGCCTTTCATCCCTGTCTTCATCCTCCATCTTCCTCAACTTCACTAATCCCCAGGGTCGGTATCGGGTAAACCTGGCAGTCCTCCCCACTTTTGTGTGTTGTTCCGTGTAACTTGGTTTTTCGTTTATGTTTACTGGTGTGCCCCTATGCCTTTGAGGGCAGTTTTATGTATAAAAAAAAGAAAAGTCTGTCTGCCGTTTGCCATCCGATTTTGATTACATTTTCAGGGAATGTGAGGTGTATCTACACACCTATGGTACACATGGGTACCATGTGGTACCCGATGAAACCATTGCTCAAAACTCAAATTAATATGCAAACGTGGAAACGTAAAATCCATAAAGCCTCATTGGTCCGATTTTGCTCCAATTCGGAGGGTAGTCTAGGGACGATCGATACCTCCCAAGTATTTGAGTACTTGGATCGCAATATTCGATACTACTCAGGTATCGTTTGAAAAGTATCGATATTTGTGAGTACTCACAAAAAATACTCACAAGAAATGAAATCGTACTAACACTGATGAATCAAACCTGGATGTTGTGAAACGAATTGTTAAACTTTATGTGGTGAAGCTAGATGTTCCCATTAATTTTTGAATCGAATTTTGCGTTGATTTTATTACCTAGGTATCTGGTTTATTTTTCAGGTTGGAGAATTCAAAGAACAAATTTTCGCTTAAACTTTGACGTATGACGCATCAATGTGGGAAAATACTGATATCGAATTCATAAAATGCCCGTCAAAGCTCCAATTTTCGCTTCGCTATGAAAAAAAAAAGTTCCTGTCATACAGCTTGGCCATACGAGCGAAGATTGGTCAATTAGCTTATTAGTTATTACAAAAAAATATGAACACGAAAGAATTGTGTTAAGTCGAGGGTAGCGGTCAAAATTGAGTTACATTAGGAATTGTTGTTGTTGGTGAAACAGGCTCGTCTTGAATTCTGCCTCAACACAAACTCCCTGTATTTTATTGTTAAGGCGTCTGCCACAAAGAACGAAGCACTTAACTACACCCTCGACCATTCGATTTTTCTTACGATATAGGCCTATGTATCGATACCACTACTCATACTCAAATCGATGGTATCGAAAGAAATGTTCGATACTTAACTCATATCGATCGTTCCTAGGGTAGTCGAGATTGAACGGTTTAACACTATCAAACCAATCACATTTACAGTACACGCTATGTAAACCACTTGATGCCTTTGAGAATATGATCAGTATCATTGTGCTCCGGTGATCGTTCATACGGGCCAGCACATTAAGGAAAAACGTTATTTTTAATCCATTTTTCGAGAGAATTATTACCTATAGAAAAGTAGTGCCTACCTAGTGATTAGGCCATAGTACTCTGTTTTCACGTTTATTTTAAAGTGTGTTTTGTGAAGTCGCACCAAAAAGTTCGTGTTTTCCAAGTTTTTGGGCGCCTAAAACATCGAAAACACGAAGTTTCCGGGAACGCGGCCCCGCCTATTCCTCCGCCGGCCTGCTCGTCTCGGAGAGCGGCCGGCTTCGACAGGTCCTTTCCTGTTCGTCTTCGGGCTAGGAGCCCTCGATCAGTTCTCTCCGGTCGTTCGGGCGTGGCGGTCTCCGGTAGTCTATTCCGTTCCGTGTTCGTGCGAAAATCGTTCCATCTACATCTTCCATCTATTCGGACCGTGAATCTTCATGGATTGATACAGTGGAATGCGGGAACATGCAAATATTGGTAAGTACCAAGTATTTTCCTACTAAATCTCTATTAACAAATCATATAGGCCGAGATTAGGTAGGTGCCGCATGTTTAGGAAGTCCCAAGCAATGATTGATCAATTGATCAAGGATAATAGATCATAATTGGGCCTTGGGGAGGTTGTAGGACCAGCTAAGCTCAAGAGGAATAAATAACATGATACAAATCCGTTTCCGACTTTTCTCAGACCAAATTGTGGAAAAAACCAAAGGTTTTCCTTTAGTCTGATAGTACTCCTATTTTCTCTCGAACCATCTCTGTTCTTAAAGTTTCATTATGCACGTATAGATTCGCTAGTGTGATTGTAGCTTACACTACCTATGAGTTCAACGTTCGCCCTTAGTCGAACACACACAAAATAACACTTCGAAACAGCCAACATATCGAAAATAGTTCCCTGATCACACGTATATATTCTAAATGAAGTATTCCCGTAATGCCCAAACGTGTTCTTATAGAATAATTACGCACTTATAAATTCACTAGTGTGTTTGTGGCATACACTACCTATGAGTTCCACGATTGTCCTTAGTTGAACACACACTCATAAACTTCGAAACAGGCAGCATATCGAAAATAATTCCCTGATTACGAAAAATCGCGAAAATAACCATGAAGGAAGCGTTTTATCGAAAAACGGACTTCAGATTCGTGTTCAGCACCCCGAAAAACCCCTTAGAGAGTAGGTTTGAAAGGGATTAAACAGAGATAATTTTTGAGCAATTTTGATGAAAAATCGCGAAAATAACCATGAAGGAAGCGTTTTATCGAAAAACGGACTTCAGATTCGTGTTCAGCACCCCGAAAAACCCCTTAGAGAGTAGGTTTGAAAGGGATTAAACAGAGATAATTTTTGAGCAATTTTGATGAAAAATCGCGAAAATAACCATGAAGGAAGCGTTTTATCGAAAAACGGACTTCAGATTCGTGTTCAGCACCCCGAAAAACCCCTTAGAGAGTAGGTTTGAAAGGGATTAAACAGAGATAATTTTTGAGCAATTTTGATGAAAAATCGCGAAAATAACCATGAAGGAAGCGTTTTATCGAAAAACGGACTTCAGATTCGTGTTCAGCACCCCGAAAAACCCCTTAGAGAGTAGGTTTGAAAGGGATTAAACAGAGATAATTTTTGAGCAATTTTGATGAAAAATCGCGAAAATAACCATGAAGGAAGCGTTTTATCGAAAAACGGACTTCAGATTCGTGTTCAGCACCCCGAAAAACCCCTTAGAGAGTAGGTTTAAAAGGGATTAAACAGAGATAATTTTTGAGCAATTTTGATGAAAAATCGCGAAAATAACCATGAAGGAAGCGTTTTATCGAAAAACGGACTTCAGATTCGTGTTCAGCACCCCGAAAAACCCCTTAGAGAGTAGGTTTGAAAGGGATTAAACAGAGATAATTTTTGAGCAATTTTGATGAAAAATCGCGAAAATAACCATGAAGGAAGCGTTTTATCGAAAAACGGACTTCAGATTCGTGTTCAGCACCCCGAAAAACCCCTTAGAGAGTAGGTTTGAAAGGGATTAAACAGAGATAATTTTTGAGCAATTTTGATGAAAAATCGCGAAAATAACCATGAAGGAAGCGTTTTATCGAAAAACGGACTTCAGATTCGTGTTCAGCACCCCGAAAAACCCCTTAGAGAGTAGGTTTAAAAGGGATTAAACAGAGATAATTTTTGAGCAATTTTGATGAAAAATCGCGAAAATAACCATGAAGGAAGCGTTTTATCGAAAAACGGACTTCAGATTCGTGTTCAGCACCCCGAAAAACCCCTTAGAGAGTAGGTTTGAAAGGGATTAAACAGAGATAATTTTTGAGCAATTTTGATGAAAAATCGCGAAAATAACCATGAAGGAAGCGTTTTATCGAAAAACGGACTTCAGATTCGTGTTCAGCACCCCGAAAAACCCCTTAGAGAGTAGGTTTGAAAGGGATTAAACAGAGATAATTTTTGAGCAATTTTGATGAAAAATCGCGAAAATAACCATGAAGGAAGCGTTTTATCGAAAAACGGACTTCAGATTCGTGTTCAGCACCCCGAAAAACCCCTTAGAGAGTAGGTTTGAAAGGGATTAAACAGAGATAATTTTTGAGCAATTTTGATGAAAAATCGCGAAAATAACCATGAAGGAAGCGTTTTATCGAAAAACGGACTTCAGATTCGTGTTCAGCACCCCGAAAAACCCCTTAGAGAGTAGGTTTGAAAGGGATTAAACAGAGATAATTTTTGAGCAATTTTGATGAAAAATCGCGAAAATAACCATGAAGGAAGCGTTTTATCGAAAAACGGACTTCAGATTCGTGTTCAGCACCCCGAAAAACCCCTTAGAGAGTAGGTTTGAAAGGGATTAAACAGAGATAATTTTTGAGCAATTTTGATGAAAAATCGCGAAAATAACCATGAAGGAAGCGTTTTATCGAAAAACGGACTTCAGATTCGTGTTCAGCACCCCGAAAAACCCCTTAGAGAGTAGGTTTGAAAGGGATTAAACAGAGATAATTTTTGAGCAATTTTGATGAAAAATCGCGAAAATAACCATGAAGGAAGCGTTTTATCGAAAAACGGACTTCAGATTCGTGTTCAGCACCCCGAAAAACCCCTTAGAGAGTAGGTTTGAAAGGGATTAAACAGAGATAATTTTTGAGCAATTTTGATGAAAAATCGCGAAAATAACCATGAAGGAAGCGTTTTATCGAAAAACGGACTTCAGATTCGTGTTCAGCACCCCGAAAAACCCCTTAGAGAGTAGGTTTGAAAGGGATTAAACAGAGATAATTTTTGAGCAATTTTGATGAAAAATCGCGAAAATAACCATGAAGGAAGCGTTTTATCGAAAAACGGACTTCAGATTCGTGTTCAGCACCCCGAAAAACCCCTTAGAGAGTAGGTTTGAAAGGGATTAAACAGAGATAATTTTTGAGCAATTTTGATGAAAAATCGCGAAAATAACCATGAAGGAAGCGTTTTATCGAAAAACGGACTTCAGATTCGTGTTCAGCACCCCGAAAAACCCCTTAGAGAGTAGGTTTGAAAGGGATTAAACAGAGATAATTTTTGAGCAATTTTGATGAAAAATCGCGAAAATAACCATGAAGGAAGCGTTTTATCGAAAAACGGACTTCAGATTCGTGTTCAGCACCCCGAAAAACCCCTTAGAGAGTAGGTTTGAAAGGGATTAAACAGAGATAATTTTTGAGCAATTTTGATGAAAAATCGCGAAAATAACCATGAAGGAAGCGTTTTATCGAAAAACGGACTTCAGATTCGTGTTCAGCACCCCGAAAAACCCCTTAGAGAGTAGGTTTGAAAGGGATTAAACAGAGATAATTTTTGAGCAATTTTGATGAAAAATCGCGAAAATAACCATGAAGGAAGCGTTTTATCGAAAAACGGACTTCAGATTCGTGTTCAGCACCCCGAAAAACCCCTTAGAGAGTAGGTTTGAAAGGGATTAAACAGAGATAATTTTTGAGCAATTTTGATGAAAAATCGCGAAAATAACCATGAAGGAAGCGTTTTATCGAAAAACGGACTTCAGATTCGTGTTCAGCACCCCGAAAAACCCCTTAGAGAGTAGGTTTGAAAGGGATTAAACAGAGATAATTTTTGAGCAATTTTGATGAAAAATCGCGAAAATAACCATGAAGGAAGCGTTTTATCGAAAAACGGACTTCAGATTCGTGTTCAGCACCCCGAAAAACCCCTTAGAGAGTAGGTTTGAAAGGGATTAAACAGAGATAATTTTTGAGCAATTTTGATGAAAAATCGCGAAAATAACCATGAAGGAAGCGTTTTATCGAAAAACGGACTTCAGATTCGTGTTCAGCACCCCGAAAAACCCCTTAGAGAGTAGGTTTGAAAGGGATTAAACAGAGATAATTTTTGAGCAATTTTGATGAAAAATCGCGAAAATAACCATGAAGGAAGCGTTTTTATCGAAAAACGGACTTCAGATTCGTGTTCAGCACCCCGAAAAACCCCTTAGAGAGTAGGTTTGAAAGGGATTAAACAGAGATAATTTTTGAGCAATTTTGATGAAAAATCGCGAAAATAACCATGAAGGAAGCGTTTTATCGAAAAACGGACTTCAGATTCGTGTTCAGCACCCCGAAAAACCCCTTAGAGAGTAGGTTTGAAAGGGATTAAACAGAGATAATTTTTGAGCAATTTTGATGAAAAATCGCGAAAATAACCATGAAGGAAGCGTTTTATCGAAAAACGGACTTCAGATTCGTGTTCAGCACCCCGAAAAACCCCTTAGAGAGTAGGTTTGAAAGGGATTAAACTTAGAGAGTAGGTTTGAAAGGGATTAAACAGAGATAATTTTTGAGCAATTTTGATGAAAAATCGCGAAAATAACCATGAAGGAAGCGTTTTATCGAAAAACGGACTTCAGATTCGTGTTCAGCACCCCGAAAAACCCCTTAGAGAGTAGGTTTGAAAGGGATTAAACAGAGATAATTTTTGAGCAATTTTGATGAAAAATCGCGAAAATAACCATGAAGGAAGCGTTTTATCGAAAAACGGACTTCAGATTCGTGTTCAGCACCCCGAAAAACCCCTTAGAGAGTAGGTTTGAAAGGGATTAAACAGAGATAATTTTTGAGCAATTTTGATGAAAAATCGCGAAAATAACCATGAAGGAAGCGTTTTATCGAAAAACGGACTTCAGATTCGTGTTCAGCACCCCGAAAAACCCCTTAGAGAGTAGGTTTGAAAGGGATTAAACAGAGATAATTTTTGAGCAATTTTGATGAAAAATCGCGAAAATAACCATGAAGGAAGCGTTTTATCGAAAAACGGACTTCAGATTCGTGTTCAGCACCCCGAAAAACCCCCTTAGAGAGTAGGTTTGAAAGGGATTAAACAGAGATAATTTTTGAGCAATTTTGATGAAAAATCGCGAAAATAACCATGAAGGAAGCGTTTTATCGAAAAACGGACTTCAGATTCGTGTTCAGCACCCCGAAAAACCCCTTAGAGTAGGTTTGAAAGGGATTAAACAGAGATAATTTTTGAGCAATTTTGATGAAAAATCGCGAAAATAACCATGAAGGAAGCGTTTTATCGAAAAACGGACTTCAGATTCGTGTTCAGCACCCCGAAAAACCCCTTAGAGAGTAGGTTTGAAAGGGATTAAACAGAGATAATTTTTGAGCAATTTTGATGAAAAATCGCGAAAATAACCATGAAGGAAGCGTTTTATCGAAAAACGGACTTCAGATTCGTGTTCAGCACCCCGAAAAACCCCTTAGAGAGTAGGTTTTGAAAGGG
>JAVIWC010000293.1:0-16292 GCA_031894815.1 Creontiades dilutus
CATTTCGTTATATGTTTTGTGTTTAAAATTGAAGCACCTATTCTGTTCTAATTCGAACACAATGTGGATCTGCACCATTTGTTCATCGACTTCCGCCAAGCTTATGATAGCATTATTAGGACTCGATTATATGAGGATATGATCAACTTTGGCATACCAAGAAAGCTAGTTCGCATGGTCCGTATGACTATGAAGAATGCTACATGTCGAGTGAAGGGCAGAGGAGTTCTCTGCGAACACAGGCCTCCGGCAGGGTGGTCAACTTTCAACAACTTTGTTCAATTTCACCATGGAAAGTATAGTACGGCATGTACGAACAAATCCTGGCGGTTCCATTTTCAATATTCTAACCCAACTACCTGCTTATGAAGATGATGTACACATCATAGGAAGAACAGTACCCGCGCTCTCTGGGGCATTTAAAGAGTTTGAGAAAGCAGCAGTGGAGCGAGGACTGAATATTAATGAGGATAATTCTGTCCACATGAAAACATCCAGAAATTCAGCTGAGCCAGAAAGATCTCTAAACATGCAAGAACATAGCTTCCTCTCTAGCGATCAGTTTAAGTACCTAGGAGCCATTGTGACTAAGGATAATGACGTCACCACTGAAATCAAAGCGAGATCAGATGTAGGAAGCAAATGCTTTTGGTCTGTCCAGACTGCTTTCAATTTCCGCCGGCTATCTCGAAAAGCAACGGTGACTGTCTACAAAACCATTGTTAGACCAGTGGTGACATACGCAAGTGAGTCATGGGTCCTCACTAAATCAGAACGCCTCTTGAATTGTTGGGAATGAAACGTCCTTCGTAAAATGTATGGCCCAATATGTGAATTAGGCTAATGGCGAAGCAGGCATAATGCTGAGCTGAGAGCCATGTATGATCAGCCCGATATTGTCGCAGTCATCAAGCGCGGTCGACTTAGATGGCTTGGCCATGTAGAGTGGATGCCAGTGCGGAGACATCCTAAAACCCTCTTAAATGGCACGCTTGTGGGAAGAAGATTAAAAGGAAGACCTCGACTACATTGGGTCGATGACGTAGAGGAGGATCTCAGAGTAATTGGTGAGAGAAGATGGTGGGAAAAGGCGACTGATCGCAAGTGGTCATCAGTTGTTGAGAAGGCCCTGGTTCTCCAAGGACCGCAGAGCTGTATAATAATTATAATAATAGCAAATTCTGTTATGATTTGTATATTCTATAATGTGGATTCTAAAACCGGTAGTCTTTCTGTGGCATCTTGTGATGGTTATGGCCGGATACCCCTCCCAATTCTTGAAACTGCTACACCTGAGCATGAATCTGACGCAGAAATATCGTCTAGGTGTTGCAGGCATTATCGCTTCAGCCGTGGAAGGGGCAACTAGACAATTTTATCACCTACTTGTTGCATGTTAGCAAGAGCAGGGTTAAGAACTACTCATCCTATAACAATTACGGCCCTGACGTCCCTTCCCTTCACACTGCCTCTATACTAGAGATGGTTATCGAAACATAAAATATCGATGTTTTGATGTTTGATAGTATCGGTAAAATATCGATGCCGATATATATCGGAGGTTAATCATCGATAGTAGGCACTACCGATAGTATCGACCAAAAAAACGCTGCAAATTCTTTCACTGGGGTTTATTATTCAATCGGCTTGCGTTCATGATTTGAATTTCTACTAAGCTTTGGGGTCTGCGTGTTTCACAGGATAGGGCGATTATTGAATTTCAGGAGATATACATGGAGCACGTGAATCTGTTCTCAACCAAAATACCTATTTGGATTGATCAGTTGATCATATTTGTGTGGCTCCTGAAATTCAATAATCGCCCTACCCTGTGAAACACGCACACTCCAAAGCTTAGTAGAAATTCGAATAATGAACGCAAGCCAATTGTATAATAAACTCCAGTGAAAGAATTTGCATCGTTTTTTAGTACCTCAATACGCCCCCACAATAAAAAAATCTATAATTTATCAAGTCCTTTAGCGCTCGCATTGCGTTAAAACTTCCCCAAATCCAAATTTAAACGATGTAGCCCGATGTAGACTGATGTAGAGGAGGCACACAAATATCATCAACTGATCAATCCAAATAGGTATTTTGGTTGAGAACAGATTTACGTGCTCTATGCATATCTCCTGAAATTCACTAATCCGCTCTATCACCCGTAAAACACGCACACTCCAAAGCTTAGTAGAAATTCAAATCATGAATGCAACTCAAATGAATAATAAACCCCAGTGAAAGAATACTTATTTACCCCTGTAATAATATTGAATAATAATTCCCAGTAATAATATTTACCTATATATTATCAGCGTTTCATACATATCAGAATGCTTCAACCTTTGTATCGGCTATAAACTACAAGTATCCACATCGGCTATCACTCCAGTAACCACATTCACTACAACTCGACGCTATCGGCATCACAAGGTTACAAACAAACAATAATAAACCAAAAAACGCAAATGTTGTCACCATAAATGGGGCCATACATCGAGAATGGTTTGACCTACGGACGAGGGGAAGGGCTCATTCGATTCCTCATGGTATGTTCTTCAACTAGGTAAATATTTATTCCAATTCGACTTGTTTTGAGGTTTTTAGGGATTTTACAAAACTTTAACAGCCCTTAAAGGGCACCTTAAATTGAGTGAGAGAGCTGGCTCAAGAATTAGGACGTCGTCGGACCAAGATGGATTTTTCCTGAAAATTTCAGATTTTTTGCTCCAGCCGTTTCGGAGATATCGTGCGTACGGCGTACGGTGGACGGACGGAAAAATTTTCATTGCAGATTCGGATTCTACACCCTTTGAAACGTAAACCATGAAATTTTCAGGAGGGTTAGAATTTTTTTCCAGAGCGATTACAATGGTTTATTATTGAATAATAAACCAAAAACAGTATGGCTCCCTTTTGCCTTGTCCCTGGTGTCCAGTCCTCCGATTACCTTAAAAGTGAAACTACATAGGTCTACTTGTAATTTGGAAAGCTGTGTAAATTGTCCTCGTGTGACTAGGTGTGATCAAACCAAGTACTTAGGCATCTATATGGATACCGCTATGAAATGGACAACATATACAAACAATGTTATTGAACGGCTCCGCCGTTTTTGGCGCATACTGAACCTCTTTTCAAATCATTAGATATGTTAAATTTTAATAAACTTTCAGAAATGAATAATGTAAAACAGGTGATAAAAGAGCGATTGTTCATCCACCCTCAACACGAAAGAAAAACCAGACTTATTACAATTAAATTCCTCACACTCCCTTTTTTTCATACTACTGCAGCTAGAAATTCCTACATCTACAATGGCATGGTCTCTTTTGATAAATTTCCAACTCAATTACTTACTTGATGGATCGAAAAATTCTTCTGTTGTCGTAAAAAAACACTTCTTACAAAATTAAAATACCTTCAAACTGTAATCCTAATTACTAGTTTATCGGACTCTCTCGATTATTAGTACCATTATTATTATTTTTATCTTTTTTGTTTGTTTTTTTCTTCAGATTTAATGAAGCTTGTACTGTCATAGCGATATATCAAAAATTAAAGGAATAAATTAGAGAAAAAATACGTACATGCTCAGACGGCTCAACCTCCTAACACGGGCGGCACGCTCTTATTGGAGGATTATAATATAATATTATTTCCTTGTTATAAAATTGTAATTTGTACATGTACATCATTTCATTTATTATTGTGGAAATAAAGTTAATTTCATTTCAAACAACTGAGAATAAACAAAAGATAAGAAAAACCACAATGGTAATACCAACGAAGAACGGTAAATCTCGACAGAACCAGGTTAACCTACAAAGTGTAAGCAAATGTTAAAGCGATGGCGCGGCGAATAAGCGATTTGGATGTCATACCACGCGGCACGAGGGTTCGCTCTGACAAACGCAACCAGATGCCGCGCTTTTACGTATGACAATTCTATAGAACGGTGTAGTTTGATCGCTCATAGAACAGATCGCGTTGGAGGGCCGCTCGCTCGCGCTCGTTTTTCGCGTATGACCCTGACGCGTGTGCGGCTAGCGACTTCTTCACATAGGTCATACACAGTCGCGCCGCGCTGTGGGAGAGTTTTCTATCAAGTAACTAACTAGGACTCAGCTACAGAACTTACAGTAAACTAGAAGCGGCAGGCGTCGGGAGGTGGGTGGCGCCGACCGCCGCGCTGTGGTCCAGAAGCGGCCAAAACCAGAATTTTTCGAAATTGACGAAAAACGTAACGCGCTTCATTTTTGTGCTCTCAGATAGTAAATTAGAAGATATCAGCACAAAAACGCTGTAAATTCTTTCACTGGGGTTTATTATTTAATTGGCTTGCGTTCATGATTTAAATTTCTGCTAAGCTTTGGAGTGTGCGTGTATCACAGGTGATAGAGCGATTATTGAATTTCAGGAGATTCGCATAGAGCACGTAAATCTGTTCACAACCAAAATACCTATTTGGATTGATCAGTTGATCATATTTGTGTGCCTCCTGAAATTCGATAATTGCTCTATCACCTGTGAAACACGCACTCTCCAAAGCTTAGTAGAAATTCAAATCATGAACGCTAGCCAATTGAATATTAAACCCCAGTGAATGAATCTGCAGCTTTTTTTATTGAACCTCAATACCCCCCCCCCCCTACACAATAAAAACATCTATAATTTATCAAGTCCTTTAGCACTCTTAAAGCGTTAAAACTTCCCCAAATCCAAATTTAACCGATGTAGCCAAAGGTAGACTGATGTAGAGGAGGCACACAAATATCATCAACTGATCAATCCAAATTTTTGGTTGAGAACCGATTTACGTGGTCCATGCATATCTCCAGAAATTCAATGATCGCTCTATCACATTTAAAACGCTCTATCCTAGGGAATATTATGGATATGAGTAGGTCTCATATAGCATTAATTCGCCTTACATCTTCAGTAGCATCCTGTGGGTGTTGCAAGCATTATCGCAACAGCCCTTGAAATGTTCAACTAGACCACTTTTGTTACAATTTGGAATATAATCACAAGTGATGGCACCCGAGGATGATGATATTTGACAGATTACACCTAATAATCATATCAAGGCTACACATAGACGTAATAAACCTTGGTATAATATTTTGCAGCGTGTTTGAATTTAAGCATCATTCACTTAAATGGAATGGGGGGAAGGGTCTTAAAAGTTTTTTATTTTCCATAACCCATTACAAAGGTTTATTATTGAAATTAATCAACCAAAATGAATAATTTCTCATTGAATGTTCAAGAAAATAAGAACGGGAAACGGAAGGAAAAAAATCATTATCATTATATTTGCAGGGTCGGTGGAAGAATGGATAAAAAGGAGGGGATGAAACTCGCTAAGGCTTTTGTCATTAATCAAGAAGGCGGCTAGGAGATCGGTCGCCACTTCTCCGCAATGCTCGCCAAGGGGCCCCGCCCGCACTGCGTTAAACAAGCAACGTAGAAGATGATGGGGGTGGGCCAGAAAGGAAAAGCACAGTCCTTAAACAAAAAAAGGGAAGCGAAACGGAGAAACTCGGGGGTGGACGAATAATACTAGAATTTGGCAATGGCCGAAAGGCGTTTTGCACTGCTGGGCCTTTAGTGTTGAAAATCAATTTATAAGAGAAGGGGTGGGCGGAATTAAAATTATTGTGGGGTTTTTCATGGCGTTTTGACTCCGGAAAGGTTTTCAGTTTGGATTCTTTCAGAATTTATTTAGTTAGGTTGACATGTGTATGCCTTTGGGCATAAAATTGATTTACCTGTGGAACAAGCACATTCCAAAGCTTAGTAGAAATTCAAATCATGAATGCAAGCCAAATGAATGAAATTGAACAATAAACGTCAGTGAAAGAATTTGCAGCGTGTCATGCATTTCAGAATGCTTCAACCCGTGTATCGGCTATAAACCCTTTTAGGAGTTCACTCCAGTGTCCACATTCACTAAATTACTAAGTTACTACGATCAAAACAAAACAAAACAAAAAAGAAAAACTCCTGTGTTTGTTTTGTTCGCAGCAACCTAGTGATGTAGTGAATGTGGATGCAAATGTTGGCACCGAAAATTGGGCCGTAACATTGGGAATGGTTTGATCTACGGACCTGGAGAAGGGCTCTTTCGATTCCTGATGGAAAGTTCTTCAAAAAAAGTCCAATTCGAGTCCGCCTTGACTTTTTTGACGTTTTTAGGGATTTTAAAAAACTTTGTAAATCCTTAAAGAGCACTTTAAATTAAGTGAGAGAGCTGGCTCAAGAATTGGGGCGTCGCCGGACCAACTTGGATTTTTCCTGAAAATTTCAAATCTTTTGCTCCAGCCGTTTGGGAGAAAACGGCGTACGGCGGACGGACGGAAAATTTTTTTATTGCAGATTCGGATTCTGCACCCTTTGAAACGTAAACCATGAAATTTTCAGGGGGGGTTAAATTTTTTTTTTCAAGAGCGATTACAATTTTTTATTATTGAATAATAAACCAAAAGGTGTGTTGGTGCGAGTTTAGGTGATTCATCGTACACCACGTGTAAAACTTCGGTGTTATCAACATCTTGCAACATTCACCAAGAAGGCGTGGAAACTTTAAAATAATTAGTTATTCAAACATTGCTCCTCAGGAATTTATTTCGGTGAAAGAAAGCTTGTTCGTTTTGATTCGTTTTCAGGTATTCAATCAAAATTAACTTTTAATTGAATTTATTTATTACTTACCCTGAAGATGAATTACTAAACGCTTCTACGCTTATTAAACATAGATCAGAAATTTACGTAGAGTATACAAAAAAAGTAAACCTTTGTGCAATGATTTGCAGCGTTACTCGTGTAACCACTCTTCTACTTTCTTTCAAATTTTCTTGTTGTTCCGTTCTGTAAACCGACCGGTCTATCTTGTATCAACGGTACCGGTACGTTGGGAGTAAAACGTACAAGCTATTCGCAAAAAAATTTCATTTGATTCGCCCGATTATTGGGAAAAAGGGAACATAAGGCTGGAATTCCAGGTCTGTATTTTCACGATTTATACACATCGTATCTCTTTTTATCCTGAGCGCTCAACCATGTCCGTCAGCGATCAACGTATTGCACTAAAGCGGATTTAATCATTCCTCCCTTACCCGGCAATATGTTTTTTATTGGATTGGACTCGAAAAAATGACGGCAAAGTTTTCATGTGATGATTCTTTATTGATTTTTCAACATTCATGTAATCCAGCTCGGTACGATAGGTTGAATACGATTGCATTGCAGCCCAATATCAATTGGTATTATGAAGAAATGGGAGATATTGGATACCCTTCTTCTTCTTCTTCCCTGGCACTACATCCCGCGAGGGGACAGGGCCTCCTGTAGCAGCCTGCGCCAGTCTTCCCGGTTCTGTGCTGCTGCTCTCCAGTCAGTGGTTCCCAACAACATTCGGGCGTCTACTTTTACTCCGTCCACCCACCGCAACTTCGGGCGTCCTCGTCTCCTGGTAGCATATATCTTTTCTTCTAGTATCTTTCTGGGCACGGAATCCACACTCATGCGTGCAAGGTGTCCTGCCCAGCGGAGACGACCCACTCTTATATGACAGACCACATTGCTATCTCCATAAAGCTCCATAACTTCCGCGTTAGTGCGTCTTCTCCATGCTAGGTCATAGGGGTCAAAAATCCCCCCAAAAATCCGCCTCAGAACTCTCCGTTCAAACCGGAGTAGCTCGTCTTCATGGGCTTTGGATAATGTCCAACTTTCAGAACCATAGGTGAGGACTGGTCTGATTAAAGTCTTGTATAGACGGATCTTGGTTCGCCGGGATATGACCTTGCTTTTGAGGTGCTTCAGGAGTCCAAAATAGCATTGGTTTGCCGCTGCGGTTCTTCTGTGTATTTCTGCTCCCATGTCGTTTTCTGCGGTAACAAGCGATCCGAGATACACAAACTCTTCAACTCTCTCAAAGGTATGCTCTTCAACAGTAATGCTTTGAGGAGGGCAGAGACGGGCTCCAGTGACCATATATTTCGTTTTAGCCGCGTTAACCTCCAGTCCCATCTGCAAAGCTGCACGCTTCAGGCGCAAGAACGCATCTCTCATGGCATCTGCATTTCTACCAATAATATCAATATCATCAGCATACCCTAGTATTTGAGAGGATCGGTTGAACACAGTACCTCCAACTTGAATACCTGATTCTCTCACTGCCCCCTCTAGTGCAAAATTGAATAATAAGCAGGCAAGACCATCCCCTTGTCTCAGACCTTTATGTGTTGAGAACCCAGCAGAGAGTTCACCATCAACTCGTACAAAACATTCAATGGACGCCAATGTCATTTTTACTAGCTTGATTAATTTGGCTGGGATGTTCATATTCAACAATGTATTATACAGCTCTTCCCTTATCACACTGTCATAAGCAGCCCGAAAGTCTACGAACAAATGGTGTGTTGGGATGTTGTGCTCACGTGCTCTCTCCAACAACACCCTCAGGGAGAAAATCTGGTCGGTGGTAGCCTTACCTCTCATAAATCCAGCTTGGTAGCTACCCACTTCTCTCTCAGCAAATGGACTAAGCCTGAGGAAAAGGATTCGGGAGAGCACTTTATAAGCACACATTAGGAGAGATATCCCACGGTAATTACTACACTCAAGAACGTCCCCTTTCTTGTGTATTGGGCATATGATTGTTTTATACCAATCCGTTGGAATTCTCTCACTTTCCCATATATTCAATATTAGGCAGTGCAGCATCTTCACGACCTCCTGACCCCCATACTTAAACAGCTCAGAAGTCCATCCCTGGGGACCTATTATTTTTCAAACTGTTGATTGCTTCATGAACTTCTTCATAATCCGGGGGCTCCAGATCCCCAACTGGGACATGAGAGTCTCGAGAAGGAGGGTCGGTTTCAGTCCCATTCAGTAAAGTGTAAAAGTGATATCTCCATCTCTCCAGAATCCCTTGCTTGTCATTCAGCAGTGTGCCATCAATGTCTTTACAGGCAATTACATGAGGCTTGAATGGTTTTCGGCTGCTGTTTACCTCCCGGTAAAACTTCCGGCTTTCATTTTGAGTGTTAAGCTCTTCCATGTTCGCAAAACGAGCAGCCTCCCACTTCCGCTTTTTCCTTCTATGAAGCCGCTTTTCAAAACGCCTTTTTGTGCGATAGCATTCCACAGAACTACGTGTGTGCCTCCGCTGCAACTTCATATTGTAGGCGAGATTTTTTTCGTCACTAACTTCCTGGCATTCTTTATCGAACCATCCTTTCCCTTTCTCTGGAGCTTCGTAGCCCAGAACCTCAAAGGCAACGTTGGTAATGGTTGTTTTACAGACCTCCCACTCCCGGTCAATATCTCCATCAAGCCTAATCTGACGGAGCTCCTCGTCCATTCGCTCAGAGAATTCCATCCGTACATTGGGATCTTTAAGTTTCTGAACATTTATTTTAGGCTGACGTGATCCTCTAGAACCTCGAGCAGTGGACAGTCTAGCCTTGATCTTAGCAACTACTAAATAATGATCAGAGTCAACGTTTGCGCCTCTGTAGCTCCTAACATCTCTAAGACCAGTTATATGCCTGGAGCTCATCAGGATATGGTCAATCTGATTAGTTGTTACGCCATCGTTCGATCTCCACGTGCCCAAGTGGATTCGTTTGTGTGGGAACAGCGTGCTGCCCACAACTAGACCTCTGGAAACAGCTAGGCTGATGAGCCTTCTACCATTATCGTTTGACTGTTCGTGTAGGCTATGGCTTCCAATGGTTGGACGATATATGGCCTCTCTTCCTACTTGTGCATTGAAATCTCCAATAACTATTTTTATGTCACTTCGTGGACACTGGTCAAGGCAATCCTCCACTGCACTATAGAACATGTCTTTGTCCTCCTCCTCTGATGGTTCTGTGGGGGCATGAACACTCAGAAAACTATAGTTATAGAATTTTCCTCTAATACGCAAATAACATAGCCTTTGGTTTATAGCTCTAAAACCTATAACGTGCTGGGAAGCTCTCTTACCCACAATAAAACCTGTACCAAAAATGTGGTGGCGCTCACTGCAGCTGTAGTAGACGGTGTAGTCCTCTTCTTAAATGTACCACTGCCTGTCCACCGCAGTTCCTGGATTGCAGCAATGTCAACCCCATAGGTGTTAAGTTGATTTAGGAGCAGATGTAATGCTCCAGGTCGGTATAAAGACAGAACGTTCCATGTTCCAAGTCGAAATTCCTTTAGGCGGGCATTATGTCGATACCGTGAAATCAGTCCGGCTTTTCTGTTATCAGGATTCGTAGTAGGTGGGTGTTTTCCGAGGTTGGGTTACTAGCCCCACACTCAACCCCCAACCTGGAGGACCGGAGGGATTTTCTGTCAGGGCCCCCTACCCTTAGATGGTCGCCGGCCAAGGCTGAAGGATCCATCTCTCCTGGCTGGTTTTGGTCCACCCTGGGCATTTTATTTCCCCAGTGCCCACCATATCTGGTGAGCATTCCCCTATCCGCCACCTGGGGAGGCGCCTGATGGGAGACCAGCCAAACTCCTCACAGGTATTGGATACCCTAATGAACATTAAATGTCTATAACATATTTTGGGATCTACAAGGATTTTTTCATCTCTGGAAGTAGCGGGAATCAAGTCAAGTCAAGTCAAGTCAAGTATTTTTTAATGCAAAAGGTACATCCTGTCCAATATGGAGTTCGTAAACAAGAAAATAAAATAATTATCCTCCTATCCAAATATGAACAGCAAAAAAAATGAAATAAAATGAATTTTTTCCTATGTTATTGTTACCCTACACACGCCTACATTATTCTCTGGTTGACAAAATAAAATAGGAAGAAAATACAGTTTTCATATATCAGTCCCTGCTAACATCCTAATATCTTCCAAAATTACTAAATAAACCAGCGTCTTGTGCCAAATTATAAACAAAGGTCCTAAATTTTGCGTAAGCTTTAAAAAAAGATCCTACCATCGAAATCTCTCCTCTAGTTTACAATTTAAAATTATATTCATCACAGAATGTTGACTTAAGAAGCGGAAACCTAAATATCTTAACCTTTCGTTACATAACTGAGAAGTAGCGGGAGTCAATAGCAGGTTATGTCCTAAATGCTACTCGGTATCGAGCGGTTTTCGTTTGTATTTGTTTTCAGACGGACATGAAAAGATGGTAAACATTATGGAAGGAGAGAAGACATAGATGGACACCTACCACAACCTCAAATTGTATCTCTTTGGCCTTATCCTGGTATTGATACCTTCGCAGATAAGGGTTTGAGTTCAAGCAGTGACTCTTATGACATAGACATATCTTTGAAGTTTGTGTAACAGGGTATGGATGGAATGGACTAGCTTCCCTTAGAAGGGTTGGTCGATAAACCTGTAACACCCCTAGGAAGCTGGAAATCCTCTGGTTTATGCTCAGACAGCAGGTTCGAAAAACGGGATGGGAATCCAACACATCCCAGAGCTTCCTAGAAGCAGAGTGCGTGCAGTTGGTTGACAGAATGGGGGCGAAAAGGCTTGACGTAGAGCTAAATCGTTGAGAGCAGCTGCTAAGGTTGATATGACAACAAAAGCTGGCTCAGCTTCTGCCCTTCATCGAGCGTACAGCTGTTTAGTTACGGCAACACTCAGCAGCACAACAACGAGCAAAACCATGCTGGTTATGACTTTTCCCGGAGGGGGTCGGGTCCACGGAAAGGAAGCGAACGTCCAGTGCCCCCTCAACCTGACTCAAGGCGGCCTTCCCCGGGAAATTGAAGACGGCAGGAGTTTTCTTAGGAAGCAGCGAACTGCACAAAATTTAGTCCGGAGAAAGCTGCGGTAGAAAACAATTCGCTGTTGTTTCCTACCACATCCACGACTCTTAAGACGAATAGCCCCGTCGTAGTATCCAGTGCTCAAAGCAGTCCCCCCTCGCGTTCGGAACAAGCGGCCGCCCCATCGTTCTCGACGTTAAGGTACCATATGAGGAGAGACTTTAGTTTAGGGTTAATTAATAGATAATTAGGGTTAAGACAAAGTTGTTAATTATAGTCTTTATTTAGCTTGATTGCCGACTTTTCCTTAAATACCTTATTGAATCAAACACCCCTAAACCAGCACTGACAGCTCGGGCGTAAATGGTAATTTTTCTACGGCCAGCTCCTAGCGGAGGAGTACGAGGGAAATGGATGCCAGGATAGTCAATATCAGAGAGTGAGTGGTTCGTAACCATGGTCCGCTAATATACAACTAGGAGATGATAGTATAGAACGGACTAACTCCGCCTTCCAAAGGCTGAGGCGATGTACCTGCCCCAGAAGTTTAAAAGGTACAAGTTTATCTTCAGCAAGGAGCTTTTATAACATTTCTGTTTTAAATGAAGGCAACACAGAGTGCCTTGTACCAAATCAGTTGAGTCCTCGCTTCACGTGCTGATGATAGAACGAACATTTAAAGAGCCATGACATCTTGTGTGACTTTGCCTTTCTGTAGCTGGTGAAAGCAGAACACCAGAGTAAAACGAATAATGTTTTGGCGGTTAAACCTTTTTGTGGGTTATATCTCTGAAATGTAGGCCTCCCAAAATTGAAATAATATAGATTTAGATCAAATTTTATACGCGTTTACCTTGGATAAACTTTAGCATCACACTAAATAGGTTTATTACAAACCGTTACTGACTTCTACTTCAACTCCGGGAGTGATATGATCTGTTCAGTCATGTGATCTATCCATTCAACTATACTGTTTAGTTCCGAAAATTGCTATTAGAGTGAATTGGCATCCATCATCGCTCAATCCCGTACAAGATTTTTAACATGTAACCACGAGCAGTGAAACTCATGGGAGACCATCCACATACCGTACCAAATAGTTCCTAAAAATGTCATCCAAAACAGATAAAAGCTGTACATATGAAGCTCACGAAAGTTGTTCAGAACGCGTAAAGTACAAAATAGGAATGGACAGGGACATTACGATACTTGATAGTATCGATACTTCTTTCAATACGATATTTAAAATAACGTATCGATACTCGATACTCTCCAATATTGATATTTCAAAAGTACCGATACTCCGATTTATTTCGCTGAAAAATATGGATACCTACGACACAACCGATATTAAAAAAAAAAAAACATTATCTTACTATTGCAGATGGAAAAGTTCAAGTAATAAACCAGTTGCTAAGAAACAATATTTTTTACTTGAATAAAAATTGAATTTTTACAAAACGAACTTTTCAAACATTGGTTGCAAGTGGCTTCCTTTTGGTCGTTTTTGCGGAAATATTTCCAAACACTACTCTTTGGAGGCACTGTGTGATGTGATGTAAAGAATGAGGATGGAACGTGAAAAAAAAAAAATCGTCTTGAGGAAAGATTTCGATAAACAAAGTGACGAAAGAAGGAAGGTACCCAGGCTGCTGGTTATAGAAGCTATAGGATGATCGATATAGGAGGTATCGATGAAGGCGAGGAGCGATGTGTATTTTGTTCTAATCGACCACATAACGTGGGTGATCATTATCGTATCCATATAACATGACTGTATAGATCATTGAAAATTATATTGACTAAAGAACTTCGTTCAATTAGGCGAAGTAAATGTTGAATTAGGGTAAATTTATTGTTATGCAGGAGCGTAACTTGAGAAAATAAAGGTAGGCATGTTCAACTATTGAACAAACTATAAAGTATACCTAATAAGTCCGAACAATCCCTGAAAATTTCATCGAAATCGGTCAAGAACTGGAAGGTGTTATGCTTGTGGCAAAGATTTCACGTTTGCGCATGCGCAGAGGCTGCTATTGATCCGGGGGTCATGAAACTCATAGGGGACCATCTATACCCTAACCCGCACAATCCCTGAACATTTCATCGAAATTGGTCAAGAACTCCCGGAGTTATGCGCGTAACAAAGATTTCACGTTTGCGCATGCGCAGAGGCTACCATTGATCCGGGGGTCATGAAACCTATAGGGGACCCCTGACCCGCACAATCCCTGAAAATGTCATCGAAATTGGTCGAGAACTCCCGCAGTTATGCGCGTAACAAAGATTTCACGTTTGCGCATGCGCAGAGGCTACTATTGATCCGGGGGTCATGAAACCTATAAGGGACCATCTATACCCTAACCCGCACAATCCCTGAAAATTTCATCGAAATTGGTACTCTCGGAGTTATGCGCGTAACAAGGATTTCACGTTTGCGCATGCGCAGAGGCTACTATCAATCCGGAGATCATGAAACTCATAGGGGACCATCTACACATCAAACCAAACAATCCCTGAAAATGTCATCGAAATTGGTCAAGAACTACCAGAGTTATGCGCGTAACAAGGATTTCATGTTTGCGCATGCGCAGAGGCTACTATTGATCCGGGGTTCATGAAACCTATAGGGGACATTCAAATCATGACGCACAATTGAAAATCATCAAAATCGGACAATAATTTCGTGTAGTTTTGCCCGTAACAAGGATTTGCTGACAGACAGACAGACAGACAGACAGACGGACAGACAGACAGACACACAGCAGACACGGAACCAAAATTGTTCAGAAATGTCTAAAACACAAAATGCGAGTGGAATTTTTGATTTTGAATTTTCACTTAAAAAATGTTTTCACATGTCCGAATAGTGAAAACAATGCTTCCGCTACTTTAGGAGACTCAAGCAATGCTCCACGACGGAACAACAGGAAAACGACCTCAGTCAGATTTTGATAATTTACAGAGTTGCCAACCTACATCTCTCTCGAAATTTGACCGAATCGGTTGTGCACTTTCGAAACGACCATTCCCTAGGATTGGGCATCTTCCGAGTGCTCCGCGGAGTGAGCAGAACGAAATGCCCAGCCCTGAAAGGTTTGAGCAAGCGTTTTTGGCCATTTTCGGCGGTTGAGTACAACATATACAGTACCTAACTGGTACTTTACTTCGTTGAAAAAGTTCCGATACCGAGGAAAAGTATCGATATTCAAATATCCATATCGTGCATCGCTAAAAAAATTTCGATACAAATATCGGTATCGATATTTAAAAAGTATCGATACTCCGATATATCGGTGGTATCGTCCCGTCCCTAGGAATGGAGGATTAGGTTTCTTCGAATAACTTCAAACTCCCGAAAGTGAAAGCATATCCTCCGCTGAATATGCAGGTACGATGTTCTAAATTTGGAAATTCAGGTCAACAAGGGGCTAGACCAACCCCCCCTTCAAGACCTGACGGTCTTGCGGGTCAGGTATAACCGTTGCGCCGTCCCATCCTTTGGTAATCACAACTGCTTCCTAATGTACCTGCAGGAAGCGGAAGCATTGGTTCCCCTCTTGGTGAAGGAAATCACTATGCATCGTTAAAAAACAAAATCAACAAGAACGTGAATCGCTGGATATTTGAGAACATCATTAAATGATCAAATTTTGATGCTAGTCGATCTCTTGCAACTTAATATGGATCAAATTTGAATTTCTCATGAATTCATCATATGTTTATTATTTGTATCATTGTTTCATGCTTAGCAAACATTAGACCATGCTTCTTTTAGAAGACTTTTTTATCAAACAAGGTTACAGTGTCACCTTGAAATGATTATAAAATATCGGATTTGTCACACGAAAATCGAATATTCCAATAAAAAATTTGAGTTCTTTGGACAGCACTCTTCAAGGACTTTAAATTGGTCAAAATTCAAAAACATGTGCTTAAAAAATTAAGCAAACGACACCTAAAAACATTTTAATGTATATTTTTGGTTTATTATGCAATATTAAACCATTGTAACCGCTCTTGAAAACAAAATTTCCAACCCCCTGAAAATTTCATGGCTTACGTTTCAAAGGGTGTAGAATCCAAATCTGCAATAAACATTTTTCTGTCCGTCCGACGTACGCACGATTTCCGACATTCTTTAGCCAGCACTCGCACTTAATTTAAAGTGCCATTTAATGGGGTTTTCAAAGTTTTGTAAAATCCCTAAAAACCTCAAAAAGAGTCAAGGCGGCCTAAATTTGGATTTTTTTTTTTTTTTTTTTTAAGAACTTTCCATGAGGAATTGAATGAGCCCCTCCCCAGGTCCGTAGGTCTAACCATTCCCGATGTATGGCCCGATTTATGGTGGCAACATTTGCATCCACATTCACTACATCACTAGTTTACTGCGATCAAAACAAAAAAAACTCTTTTTTGTTTTGTTTTGATTGCAGTAACCTAGTGATGTAAGTGAACGTGGATACTGGAGTGAACTCCTAAAAGGGTTTATGGCTGATACACGGGTTGAAGTATTCTGATATGCATGCTCCGTCCGTAATTTA
>JAVIWC010000294.1:0-16179 GCA_031894815.1 Creontiades dilutus
GTGTTCAACACCCGAAAAACCCCTTAGAGAGTAGGTTTGAAAGGGATTAAACAGAGTTTATTTTTGAGCAATTTTGATGAAAAATCGCGAAAATAACCATGAAGGAAGCGTTTTATCGAAAAACGGACTTCAGATTCGTGTTCAGCACCCCGAAAAACCCCTTAGAGAGTAGGTTTGAAAGGGATTAAACAGAGATAATTTTTGAGCAATTTTGATGAAAAATCGCGAAAATAACCATGAAGGAAGCGTTTTATCGAAAAACGGACTTCAGATTCGTGTTCAGCACCCCGAAAAACCCCTTAGAGTAGGTTTGAAAGGGATTAAACAGAGATAATTTTTGAGCAATTTTGATGAAAAATCGCGAAAATAACCATGAAGGAAGCGTTTTATCGAAAAAAGGTTTGAAAAGGGATTAAACAGAGTTTAATTTTTGAGCAATTTTGATGAAAAATCGCGAAAATAACCATGAAGGAAGCGTTTTATCGAAAAACGGACTTCAATTCGTGTTCAGCACCCCGAAAAACCCCTTAGAGAGTAGGTTTGAAAGGGATTAAACAGAGATAATTTTTGAGCAATTTTGATGAAAAATCGCGAAAATAACCATGAAGGAAGCGTTTTATCGAAAAACGGACTTCAGATTCGTGTTCAGCACCCCGAAAAACCCCTTAGAGAGTAGGTTTGAAAGGGATTAAACAGAGTTAATTTTTGAGCAATTTTGATGAAAAATCGCGAAAATAGCCATGAAGGAAGCGTTTTATCGAAAAACGGACTTCAGATTCGTGTTCAGCACCCCGAAAAACCCCTTAGCGAGTAGGTTTGAAACCCCTTAGAGTAGGTTTGAAAGGGATTAAACAGAGTTTATTTTTGAGCAATTTTGATGAAAAATCGCGAAAATAACCATGAAGGAAGCGTTTTATCGAAAAACGGACTTCAGATTCGTGTTCAGCACCCCGAAAAACCCCTTAGAGAGTAGGTTTGAAAAGGATTAAACAGAGTTTATTTTTGAGCAATTTTGATGAAAAATCGCGAAAATAACCATGAAGGAAGCGTTTTATCGAAAAACGGACTTCAGATTCGTGTTCAGCACCCCGAAAAACCCCTTAGAGAGTAGGTTTGAAAGGGATTAAACAGAGTTTATTTTTGAGCAATTTTGATGAAAAATCGCGAAAATAACCATGAAGGAAGCGTTTTATCGAGAAACGGACTTCAGATTCGTGTTCAGCACCCCGAAAAACCCCTTAGAGAGTAGGTTTGAAAGGGATTAAACAGAGTTTATTTTTGAGCAATTTTGATGAAAAATCGCGAAAATAACCATGAAGGAAGCGTTTTATCGAAAAACGGACTTCAGATTCGTGTTCAGCACCCCGAAAAACCCCTTAGAGAGTAGGTTTGAAAGGGATTAAACAGAGTTTATTTTTGAGCAATTTTGATGAAAAATCGCGAAAATAACCATGAAGGAAGCGTTTTATCGAAAAACGGACTTCAGATTCGTGTTCAGCACCCCGAAAAACCCCTTAGAGAGTAGGTTTGAAAGGATTAAACAGAGTTTATTTTTGAGTAATTTTGATGAAAAATCGCGAAAATAACCATGAAGGAAGCGTTTTATCGAAAAACGGACTTCAGATTCGTGTTCAGCACCACGAAAAACCCCTTAGAGAGTAGGTTTGAAAAGGATTAAACAGAGTTTATTTTTGAGCAATTTTGATGAAAAATCGCGAAAATAACCATGAAGGAAGCGTTTTATCGAAAAACGGGCTTCAGATTCGTGTTCAGCGCCCCGAAAAACCCCTTAGAGAGTAGGTTTGAAAGGGATTAAACAGAGTTTATTTTTGAGCATTTTTATGAAAAATCGCGAAAATAACCATGAAGGAAGCGTTTTATCGAGAAACGGACTTCAGATTCGTGTTCAGCACCTCGAAAAACCCCTTAGAGAGTAGGTTTGAAAGGGATTAAACAGAGTTTATTTTTGAGCAATTTTTATGAAAAATCGCGAAAATAACCATGAAGGAAGCGTTTTATCGAGAAACGGACTTCAGATTCTTGTACATCAACCCTTAGAGAGTAGGTTTGAAAGGGATTAAACAGAGTTTATTATTGAGTTATTTTGATGAAAAATCGCGACAATAACCATGAAGGAAGCGTTTTGTCGGGAAACAACTTCAGATTCGTGTTCAGTGCACCCGAAAAACCCCTTAGAGAGTAGGTTTGAAAGGGATTAAACAGAGTTTATTTTTGAGCACATTTTTATGAAAAATCGCACGAAAATAACCATGAAGGAAGCGTTTTAACGAGAAACGGACTTCAGATTCGTGTTCAACTTACGAAATACCCCTTAGAGAGTAGGTTTGAAAAGGATTAAACAGAGTTTATTTTTGAGCAATTTTGATGAAAAATCGCGAAAATAACCATGAAGGAAGCGTTTTATCGGGAAACGGGCTTCAGATTCGTGTTCAGCACCCCGAAAAACCCCTTAGAGAGTAGGTTTGAAAGTGATTAAACAGAGTTTATTTTTGAGCAATTTTGATGAAAAATCGCGAAAATAACCACGAAGGAAGCGTTTTATCGAAAAAACGGACTTCAGATTCGTGTTCAGCACCCCGAAAATTCCTTAGAGAGTAGGTTTGAAAGGGATTAAACAGAGTTTATTTTTGAGCATTTTTTATGAAAAATCGCGAAAATAACCATGAAGGAAGCGTTTTATCGAGAAACGGACTTCAGATTCGTGTTCAGCACCCCGAAATACCCCTTAGAGAGTAGGTTTGAAAGGGATTAAACAGAGTTTATTTTGAGCATTTTTTATGAAAAATCGCGAAAATAACCATGAAGGAAGCGTTTTATCGAGAAACGGACTTCAGATTCGTGTCTGCAATTCTGATACCCCTTAGAGAGTAGGTTTGAAAGGGATTAAACAGAGTTTATTTTTTGAGCATTTTTTATGAAAAATCGCGAAAATAACTATGAAGGAAGCGTTTTATCGAGAAACGGACTTCAGATTCGTGTTCAGCACCCCGAAATACCCCTTAGAGAGTAGGTTTGAAAGGGATTAAACAGAGTTTATTTTTCAGGACATTTTTATGAAAAATCGCGAAAATAACCATGAAGGAAGCGTTTTATCGAGAAACGGACTTCAGATTCGTGTTCAGCACCCCGAATACCCCTTAGAGAGTAGGTTTGAAAGGGATTAAACAGAGTTTATTTTCAGCAATTTTTATGAAAATCGCGAAAATAACCATGAAGGAAGCGTTTTATCGAAAAACGGGCTTCAGATTCGTGTTCAGCACCCTTGAAAACCCCTTAGAGAGTAGGTTTGAAAGGGATTAAACAGAGTTGATCTTCAGGACATTTTTATGAAAAATCGCGTAAATAACCATGAAGGAAGCGTTTTATCGAAAAACGGGCTCCAGATTCGTGTTCAGCACCCCGAAAAACCCCTTAGAGAGTAGGTTTGAAAGGGATTAAACAGAGTTTATTTTTGAGCATTTTGATGAAAAAACGCGAAAAAATAACCATGATGGAAGCGTTTTATCGAGAAACGGACTTCAGATTCGTGTTCAGCACCCCGAAATACCCCTTAGAGAGTAGGTTTGAAAGGGATTAAACAGAGTTTATTTTTGGAGCATTTTTTATGAAAAATCGCGAAAATAACCATGAAGGAAGCGTTTTATCGGGAAACGGACTTCAGATTCGTGTTCAGCACCCCGAAAAACCCCTTTAGAGAGTAGGTTTGAAAAGGATTAAACAGAGTTTATTTTTGAGCAATTTTGATGAAAAATCGCGAAAATAACCATGAAGGAAGCGTTTTATCGAGAAACGGACTTCAGATTCGTGTTCAGCACCCCGAAAAAAACTCCTTAGAGAGTAGGTTTGAAAGGGATTAAACAGAGTTTATTTTTGAGCATTTTTTATGAAAAATCGCGAAAATAACCATGAAGGAAGCGTTATATCGGGAAACGGACTTCAGATTCGTGTTCAGCACCCCGAAAAAACCCCTTAGAGAGTAGGTTTGAAAAGGATTAAACAAAGTTTATTTTTGAGTAATTTTGATGAAAAATCGCGAAAATAACCATGAAGGAAGCGTTTTATCGGGAAACGGACTTCAGATTCGTGTTCAGCACCCCGAAATACCCCTTAGAGAGTAGGTTTGAAAGGGATTAAACAGAGTTTATTTTTGAGCATTTTTATGATAAATCGCGAAAATAACCATGAAGGAAGCGTTTTATCGAGAAACGGACTTCAGATTCGTGTTCAGCACCCCGAAATACCCCTTAGAGAGTAGGTTTGAAAGGGATTAAACAGAGTTGATTTTCAGGACATTTTTATGAAAAATCGCGAAAATAACCATGAAGGAAGCGTTTTATCGGGAAACGGACTTCAGATTCGTGTTCAGCACCCGAAATACCCCTTAGAGAGTAGGTTTGAAAGATATTAAACAGAGTTTATTTTTGAGCATTTTTTATGAAAAATCGCGAAAATAACCATGAAGGAAGCGTTTTATCGAAACGGACTTCAGATTCGTGTTCAGCACCCCGAAAAACCCCTTAGAGAGTAGGTTTGAAAGGATTAAACAGAGTTTATTTTTGAGCAATTTTGATGAAAAATCGCGAAAATAACCATGAAGGAAGCGTTTTATCGAAAAACGGACTTCAGATTCGTGTTCAGCACCCCGAAAAACCCCTTAGAGAGTAGGTTTGAAAGGGATTAAACAGAGTTTATTTTTGAGCAATTTTGATGAAAAATCGCGAAAATAACCATGAAGGAAGCGTTTTATCGAAAAACGGACTTCAGATTCGTGTTCAGCACCCCGAAAAACCCCTTAGAGAGTAGGTTTGAAAGGGATTAAACAGAGTTTATTTTTGAGCAATTTTGATGAAAAATCGCGAAAATAACCATGAAGGAAGCGTTTTATCGAAAAACGGACTTCAGATTCGTGTTCAGCACCCCGAAAAACCCCTTAGAGAGTAGGTTTGAAAGGGATTAAACAGAGTTTATTTTTGAGCAATTTTGATGAAAAATCGCGAAAATAACCATGAAGGAAGCGTTTTATCGGGAAACGGACTTCAGATTCGTGTTCAGCACCCCGAAAAACCCCTTAGAGAGTAGGTTTGAAAGGGATTAAACAGAGTTTATTTTTGAGCAATTTTGATGAAAAATCGCGAAAATAACCATGAAGGAAGCGTTTTATCGAAAAACGGACTTCAGATTCGTGTTCAGCACCCCGAAAAACCCCTTAGAGAGTAGGTTTGAAAAGGATTAAACAGAGTTTATTTTTGAGCAATTTTGATGAAAAATCGCGAAAATAACCATGAAGGAAGCGTTTTATCGAAAAACGGACTTCAGATTCGTGTTCAGCACCCCGAAAAACCCCTTAGAGAGTAGGTTTGAAAGGGATTAAACAGAGTTTATTTTTGAGCAATTTTGATGAAAAATCGCGAAAATAACCATGAAGGAAGCGTTTTATCGAAAAACGGACTTCAGATTCGTGTTCAGCACCCCGAAAAACCCCTTAGAGAGTAGGTTTGAAAAGGATTAAACAGAGTTTATTTTTGAGCAATTTTGATGAAAAATCGCGAAAATAACCATGAAGGAAGCGTTTTATCGAAAAACGGACTTCAGATTCGTGTTCAGCACCCCGAAAAACCCCTTAGAGAGTAGGTTTGAAAAGGATTAAACAGAGTTTATTTTTGAGCAATTTTGATGAAAAATCGCGAAAATAACCATGAAGGAAGCGTTTTATCGAAAAACGGACTTCAGATTCGTGTTCAGCACCCCGAAAAACCCCTTAGAGAGTAGGTTTGAAAGGGATTAAACAGAGTTTATTTTTGAGCAATTTTGATGAAAAATCGCGAAAATAACCATGAAGGAAGCGTTTTATCGAAAAACGGACTTCAGATTCGTGTTCAGCACCCCGAAAAACCCCTTAGAGAGTAGGTTTGAAAAGGATTAAACAGAGTTTATTTTTGAGCAATTTTGATGAAAAATCGCGAAAATAACCATGAAGGAAGCGTTTTATCGAAAAACGGACTTCAGATTCGTGTTCAGCACCCCGAAAAACCCCTTAGAGAGTAGGTTTGAAAGGGATTAAACAGAGTTTATTTTTGAGCAATTTTGATGAAAAATCGCGAAAATAACCATGAAGGAAGCGTTTTATCGAAAAACGGACTTCAGATTCGTGTTCAGCACCCCGAAAAACCCCTTAGAGAGTAGGTTTGAAAGGATTAAACAGAGTTTATTTTTGAGCAATTTTGATGAAAAATCGCGAAAATAACCATGAAGGAAGCGTTTTATCGAAAAACGGACTTCAGATTCGTGTTCAGCACCCCGAAAAACCCCTTAGAGAGTAGGTTTGAAAGGGATTAAACAGAGTTTATTTTTGAGCAATTTTGATGAAAAATCGCGAAAATAACCATGAAGGAAGCGTTTTATCGAAAAACGGACTTCAGATTCGTGTTCAGCACCCCGAAAAACCCCTTAGAGAGTAGGTTTGAAAGGATTAAACAGAGTTTATTTTTGAGCAATTTTGATGAAAAATCGCGAAAATAACCATGAAGGAAGCGTTTTATCGAGAAACGGACTTCAGATTCGTGTTCAGCACCCCGAAAAACCCCTTAGAGAGTAGGTTTGAAAGGGATTAAACAGAGTTTATTTTTGAGCAATTTTGATGAAAAATCGCGAAAATAACCATGAAGGAAGCGTTTTATCGAGAAACGGACTTCAGATTCGTGTTCAGCACCCCGAAAAACCCCTTAGAGAGTAGGTTTGAAAGGGATTAAACAGAGTTTATTTTTGAGCAATTTTGATGAAAAATCGCGAAAATAACCATGAAGGAAGCGTTTTATCGAAAAACGGACTTCAGATTCGTGTTCAGCACCCGAAAAACCCCTTAGAGAGTAGGTTTGAAAGGGATTAAACAGAGTTTATTTTTGAGCAATTTTGATGAAAAATCGCGAAAATAACCATGAAGGAAGCGTTTTATCGAAAAACGGACTTCAGATTCGTGTTCAGCACCCCGAAAAACCCCTTAGAGAGTAGGTTTGAAAGATGAAGGGATTAAACAGAGTTGATTTTTGAGCAATTTTGATGAAAAATCGCGAAAATAACCATGAAGGAAGCGTTTTATCGAAAAACGGACTTCAGATTCGTGTTCAGCACCCCGAAAAACCCCTTAGAGAGTAGGTTTGAAGGGATTAAACAGAGATAATTTTTGAGCAATTTTGATGAAAAATCGCGAAAATAACCATGAAGGAAGCGTTTTATCGAAAAACGGACTTCGAATTCGTGTTCAGCACCCCGAAAAACCCCTTAGAGTAGGTTTGAAAGAGTTAAACAGAGATAATTTTGAGCAATTTTGATGAAAAATCGCGAAAATAACCATGAAGGAAGCGTTTTATCGGGAAACGGACTTCAGATTCGTGTTCAGCACCCCGAAATACCCCTTTAGAGTAGGTTTGAAAGGGATTAAACAGAGATAATTTTTGAGCAATTTTGATGAAAAATCGCGAAAATAACCATGAAGAAGCGTTTTATCGAAAAACGGACTTCAATTCGTGTTCAGCACCCGAAAAACCCCTTAGAGAGTAGGTTTGAAGGGATTAAACAGAGTTGATTTTTGAGCAATTTTGATGAAAAATCGCGAAAATAACCATGAAGGAAGCGTTTTATCGAAAAACGGACTTCAGATTCGTGTTCAGCACCCCGAAATACCCCTTAGAGAGTAGGTTTGAAGGGATTAAACAGAGTTAATTTTTGAGCAATTTTGATGAAAAAACGCGAAAATAACCATGAAGGAAGCGTTTAATCGAGAAACGGACTTCAGATTCGTGTTCAGCACCCCGAAAAACCCCTTAGAGAGTAGTTTTGAAAAGGATTAAACAGAGTTAATTTTTGAGCAATTTTGATGAAAAATCGCGAAAATAACCATGAAGGAAGCGTTTTATCGAAAAACGGACTTCAGATTCGTGTTCAGCACCCCGAAAAACCCCTTAGAGAGTAGGTTTGAAAGGGATTAAACAGAGATAATTTTTGAGCAATTTTGATGAAAAATCGCGAAAATAACCATGAAGGAAGCGTTTTATTTTATCGAAAAACGGACTTCGAATTCGTGTTCAGCACCCCGAAAAACCCCTTAGAGAGTAGGTTTGAAAGTTGAACAAGTTGATTTTGAGCAATTTTGATGAAAAATCGCGAAAATAACCATGAAGGAGCGTTTTATCGAAAAACGGACTTCGAATTCGTGTTCAGCACCCCGAAAACCCCTTAGAGTAGGTTTGAAGGGATTAAACAGAGATAATTTTTGAGCAATTTTGATGAAAAATCGCGAAAATAACCATGAAGGAAGCGTTTTATCGAAAAACGGACTTCGAATTCGTGTTCAGCACCCGAAAAACCCCTTAGAGAGTAGGTTTGAAAGAGTTAAACAGAGATAATTTTCAGGACAATTTTGATGAAAAATCGCGAAAATAACCATGAAGGAAGCGTTTTATCGAAAAACGGACTTCAATTCGTGTTCAGCACGAAAAACCCCTTAGAAGTAGGTTTGAAAGGGATTAAACAGAGATAATTTTTGAGCAATTTTGATGAAAATCGCGAAAATAACCATGAAGGAAGCGTTTTATCGGGAAACGGACTTCGAATTCGTGTTCAGCAACCCGAAAAACCCCTTAGAGTAGGTTTGAAAGGGATTAACAGAGATAATTTTCAGGACATTTTGATGAAAAATCGCGAAAATAACCATGAAGGAAGCGTTTTATCGAGAAACGGACTTCAGATTCGTGTTCAGCACCTCGAAAAACCCCTTAGAGAGTAGGTTTGAAAGGGATTAAACAGAGATATTTTTTGAGCAATTTTGATGAAAAATCGCGAAAATAACCATGAAGGAAGCGTTTTATCGAAAAACGGACTTCAATTCGTGTTCAGCACCCCGAAATACCCCTTAGAGAGTAGGTTTGAAAGGGATTAAACAGAGATAATTTTTGAACAATTTTGATGAAAAATCGCGAAAATAACCATGAAGGAAGCGTTTTATCGAAAAACGGACTTCGAATTCGTGTTCAGCACCCCGAAAAACCCCTTAGAGAGTAGGTTTGAAAGGGATTAAACAGAGATAATTTTTGAACAATTTTGATGAAAAATCGCGAAAATAACCATGAAGGAAGCGTTTTATCGAAAAATCGACTTCAAATTCGTGTTCAGCACCCCGAAAACCCCTTAGAGTAGGTTTGAAAGGGATTAAACAGAGTTGAATTTTGAGCAATTTTGATGAAAAATCGCGAAAATAACCATGAAGGAAGCGTTTTATCGAAAAACGGACTTCAGATTCGTGTTCAGCACCCCGAAAACCCCTTAGAGTAGGTTTGAAAGGGATTAAACAGAGATAATTTTTGAGCAATTTTGATGAAAAATCGCGTAAATAACCATGCAGGAAGCGTTCTATCGAAAAACGGACTTCGAATTCGTGTTCAGCACCCCGAAAAACCCCTTAGAGAGTAGGTTGGAAAGGGATTAAACAGAGATAATTTTTGAGCAATTTTGATGAAAAATCGCGAAAATAACCATGAAGGAAGCGTTTTATCGAAAACGGACTTGAGATTCGTGTTCAGCACCCCGGAAAACCCCTCAGAGAGTAGGTTTGAAAGGGATTAAACAGAGATATTTTTGAGCAATTTTGATGTAAAATCGCGAAAATAACCATGAAGGAAGCGTTTTATCGAAAAACGGACTTCTTATTCGTGTTCAGCACCCCGAAAAACCCCTTAGAGAGTAGGTTTGAAAGCGATTAAACAGAGATAATTTTTGAGCAATTTTGATGAAAAATCGCGAAAATAACCATGAAGGAAGCGTTTTATCGAAAAACGGACTGGGAATTCGTGTTCGCACCCCGAAAAACCCCTTAGAGAGTAGTTTGAAAGGGATTAAACAGAGATAATTTTTGAGCAATTTTGATTAAAAATCGCGAAAATAACCATGAAGGAAGCGTTTTATCGAAAAACGGACTTCGAATTCGTGTTCAGCACCCCGAAAAACCCCTTAGAGAGTAGGTTTGAAAGGGATTAAACAGAGATATTTTTTGAGCAATTTTGATGAAAAATCGCGAAAATAACCATGAAGGAAGCGTTTTATTGAAAAACGGACTTCGATTCGTGTTCAGCACCCCGAAAAACCTCAGGAGAGTAGGTTTGAAAGGATTAAAGAGAGGACTTTTGGAGCAATTTGATGAAAAATCGCGAAAATGACCATGAAGGAAGCGTTTTATCGAAAAACGGACTTCAGATTCGTGTTCAGCACCTCGAAAAACCCCTTAGAGAGTAGGTTTGAAAGGGATTAAACAGAGATAATTTTTGAACAATTTTGATGAAAAATCGCGAAAATAACCATGAAGGAAGCGTTTTATCGAAAAACGGACTTCGAATTCGTGTTCAGCACCCGAAAAACCCCTTAGAGAGTAGGTTTGAAAGGGATTAAACAGAGATAATTTTTGAGCAATTTTGATGAAAAATCGCGAAAATAACCATGAAAGGAAGCGTTTTATCGAAAAAACGGACTTCGAAATCGTGTTCAGCACCCCGAAAAACCCCTTAGAGAGTAGGTTTGAAAGGGATTAAACAGAGATAATTTTTGAGCAATTTTGATGAAAAATCGCGAAAATAACCATGAAGGAAGCGTTTTATCGAAAAACGGACTTCAGATTCGTGTTCAATTTCGAAAACCCCTTAGAGAGTAGGTTTGAAACGGATTAAACAGAGATAATTTTTTGAGCAATTTTGGCGAAAATCGCGAAAATAACCATGAAGGAAGCGTTTTATCGAAAAACGGACTTCGAATTCGTGTTCAGCACCCCGAAAAACCCCTTAGAGAGTAGGTTTGAAAATGATTAAACAGAGATAATTTTTGAGTAATTTTGATGAAAAATCGCGAAAATAACCATGAAGGAAGCGTTTTATCGAAAAACGGACTTCGAATTCGTGTTCAGCACCCCGAAAACCCCTTAGAGAGTGATTGAAAGGGATTAAAGAGAGATAATTTTTGAGCAATTTTGATGAAAAATCGCGAAAATAACCATGAAGGTTTTATCGAAAAACGGACTTCGAGATTCGTGTTCAGCACCCCGAAAAACCCCTTAGAGAGTAGGTTTGAAAGGGATTAAACAGAGATAATTTTTTGAGCAATTTTGATGAAAAAATCGCGAAAATAACCATGAAGGAAGCGTTTTATCGAAAAACGGACTTGAATTCGTGTTCAGCACCCCGAAAAACCCTTAGAGTAGGTTTGAAAGGGATTAAACAGAGATAATTTTTGAGCAATTTTGATGAAAAATCGCGAAAATAACCATGAAGGAAGCGTTTTATCGAAAAACGGACTTCGAGATTCGTGTTCAGCACCTGAAAACCCCTTAGAGAGATAGGTTTGAAGGGATTAAACAGAGATAATTTTTGAGCAATTTTGATGAAAATCGCGAAAATAACCATGAAGGAAGCGTTTTATCGAAAAACGGACTTCAGATTCGTGTTCAGCACTTCGAAAAACCCCTTAGAGAGTAGGTTTGAAAGGGATTAAACAGAGATAATTTTTGAGCAATTTTGATGAAAAATCGCGAAAATAACCATGAAGGAAGCGTTTTATCGAAAACGGACTTCGAATTCGTGTTCAGCACCCCGAAAACCCCTTAGAGAGTAGGTTTGAAAGGGATTAAACAGAGATAATTTTTGAGCAATTTTGATGAAAAATCGCGAAAATAACCATGAAGGAAGCGTTTAATCGAAAAACGGACTTCAGATTCGTGTTCAGCACCCCGAAAAACCCCTTAGAGAGTAGGTTTGAAAGCGATTAAACAGAGATAATTTTCGAGCAATTTTGATGAAAAATCGCGAAAATAACCATGAAGGAAGCGTTTTATCGAAAAACGGACTTCGAAATCGTGTTCAGCACCCCGAAAAACCCCTTAGAGAGTAGGTTTGAAAGGGATTTAAACAGAGATAATTTTTGAGCAATTTTGATGAAAAATCGCGAAAATAACCGTGAAGGAAGCGTTTTATCGAGAAACGGACTTCAGATTCGTGTTCAGCACCCCGAAAAACCCCTTAGACAGTAGGTTTAAAAGAGATTAAACAGAGATAATTTTTGAGCATTTTTGATGAAAAATCGCGAAAATAACCATGAAGGAAGCGTTTTATCGAAAAACGGACTTCAGATTCGTGTTCAGCACCCCGAAAAACCCCTAAGAGAGTAGGTTTGAAAGGGATTAAACAGAGATAATTTTTGAGCAATTTTGATGAAAAATCGCGAAAATAACCATGAAGGAAGCGTTTTATCGAAAAACGGACTTCGAATTCGTGTTCAGCACCCCGAAAAACCCCTTAGAGAGTAGGTTTGAAAGGATTAAACAGAGATAATTTTTGAGCAATTTTGATGAAAAATCGCGAAAATAACCATGAAGGAAGCGTTTTATCGAAAACGGACTTCAATTCGTGTTCAGCACCCCGAAAAAGAGAGAGTAGGTTTGAAAGGGATTAAACAGAGATAATTTTTGAGCATTTTTGATGAAAAATCGCGAAAATAACCATGAAGGAAGCGTTTTATCGAAAAACGGACTTCAGATTCGTGTTCAGCACCCCGAAAACCCCTTAGAGAGTAGGTTTGAAAGGGATTAAACAGAGTTAATTTTTGAGCAATTTTGATGAAAAATCGCGAAAATAACCATGAAGGAAGCGTTTTATCGAAAAACGGACTTCAGATTCGTGTTCAGCACCCCGAAAAACCCCTTAGAGAGTAGGTTTGAAAGGGATTAAACAGAGATAATTTTTGAGCAATTTTGATGAAAAATCGCGAAAATAACCATGAAGGAAGCGTTTTATCGAAAAACGGACTTCAGATTCGTGTTCAGCACCCCGAAAACCCCTTAGAGAGTAGGTTTGAAAGGGATTAAACAGAGATAATTTTTGAGCAATTTTGATGAAAAATCGCGAAAATAACCATGAAGGAAGCGTTTTATCGAAAAACGGACTTCAGATTCGTGTTCAGCACCCCGAAAAACCCCTTAGAGAGTAGGTTTGAAAGGGATTAAACAGAGTTAATTTTTGAGCAATTTTGATGAAAAATCGCGAAAATAACCATGAAGGAAGCGTTTTATCGAAAAACGGACTTCAGATTCGTGTTCAGCACCCCGAAAAACCCCTTAGAGAGTAGGTTTGAAAGGGATTAAACAGAGATAATTTTTGAGCAATTTTGATGAAAAATCGCGAAAATAACCATGAAGGAAGCGTTTTATCGAAAAACGGACTTCAGATTCGTGTTCAGCACCCCGAAAACCCCTTAGAGAGTAGGTTTGAAAGGGATTAAACAGAGTTAATTTTTGAGCAATTTTGATGAAAAATCGCGAAAATAACCATGAAGGAAGCGTTTTATCGAAAAACGGACTTCAGATTCGTGTTCAGCACCCCGAAAACCCCTTAGAGAGTAGGTTTGAAAGGGATTAAACAGAGTTTATTTTTGAGCAATTTTGATGAAAAATCGCGAAAATAACCATGAAGGAAGCGTTTTATCGAAAACGGACTTCAGATTCGTGTTCAGCACCCCGAAAACCCCTTAGAGAGTAGGTTTGAAAGGGATTAAACAGAGATAATTTTTGAGCAATTTTGATGAAAAATCGCGAAAATAACCATGAAGGAAGCGTTTTATCGAAAAACGGACTTCAGATTCGTGTTCAGCACCCCGAAAACCCCTTAGAGAGTAGGTTTGAAAGGATTAAACAGAGATAATTTTTGAGCAATTTTGATGAAAAATCGCGAAAATAACCATGAAGGAAGCGTTTTATCGAAAAACGGACTTCAGATTCGTGTTCAGCACCCGAAAACCCCTTAGAGAGTAGGTTTGAAAGGGATTAAACAGAGTTAATTTTTGAGCAATTTTGATGAAAAATCGCGAAAATAACCATGAAGGAAGCGTTTTATCGAAAAACGGACTTCAGATTCGTGTTCAGCACCCCGAAAAACCCCTTAGAGAGTAGGTTTGAAAGGGATTAAACAGAGATAATTTTTGAGCAATTTTGATGAAAAATCGCGAAAATAACCATGAAGGAAGCGTTTTATCGAAAAACGGACTTCAGATTCGTGTTCAGCACCCCGAAAACCCCTTAGAGAGTAGGTTTGAAAGGGATTAAACAGAGTTAATTTTTGAGCAATTTTGATGAAAAATCGCGAAAATAACCATGAAGGAAGCGTTTTATCGAAAAACGGACTTCAGATTCGTGTTCAGCACCCCGAAAAACCCCTTAGAGAGTAGGTTTGAAAGGGATTAAACAGAGTTAATTTTTGAGCAATTTTGATGAAAAATCGCGAAAATAACCATGAAGGAAGCGTTTTATCGAAAAACGGACTTCGAGATTCGTGTTCAGCACCCCGAAAAACCCCTTAGAGAGTAGGTTTGAAAGGGATTAAACAGAGTTAATTTTTGAGCAATTTTGATGAAAAATCGCGAAAATAACCATGAAGGAAGCGTTTTATCGAAAAAACGGACTTCAGATTCGTGTTCAGCACCCCGAAAACCCCTTAGAGAGTAGGTTTGAAAGGGATTAAACAGAGATAATTTTTGAGCAATTTTGATGAAAAATCGCGAAAATAACCATGAAGGAAGCGTTTTATCGAAAAACGGACTTCGAGATTCGTGTTCAGCACCCCGAAAAACCCCTTAGAGAGTAGGTTTGAAAGGGATTAAACAGAGTTAATTTTTGAGCAATTTTGATGAAAAATCGCGAAAATAACCATGAAGGAAGCGTTTTATCGAAAAACGGACTTCGAATTCGTGTTCAGCACCCCGAAAACCCCTTAGAGAGTAGGTTTGAAAGGATTAAACAGAGATAATTTTTGAGCAATTTTGATGAAAAATCGCGAAAATAACCATGAAGGAAGCGTTTTATCGAAAAACGGACTTCAGATTCGTGTTCAGCACCCTGAAAAACCCCTTAGAGAGTAGGTTTGAAAGGGATTAAACAGAGTTAATTTTTGAGCAATTTTGATGAAAAATCGCGAAAATAACCATGAAGGAAGCGTTTTATCGAAAAACGGACTTCAGATTCGTGTTCAGCACCCCGAAAAACCCCTTAGAGAGTAGGTTTGAAAGGGATTAAACAGAGTTAATTTTTGAGCAATTTTGATGAAAAATCGCGAAAATAACCATGAAGGAAGCGTTTTATCGAAAAACGGACTTCAGATTCGTGTTCAGCACCCCGAAAACCCCTTAGAGAGTAGGTTTGAAAAGGATTAAACAGAGTTAATTTTTGAGCAATTTTGATGAAAAATCGCGAAAATAACCATGAAGGAAGCGTTTTATCGAAAAACGGACTTCAGATTCGTGTTCAGCACCCCGAAAAACCCCTTAGAGAGTAGGTTTGAAAGGGATTAAACAGAGTTAATTTTTGAGCAATTTTGATGAAAAATCGCGAAAATAACCATGAAGGAAGCGTTTTATCGAAAAACGGACTTCAGATTCGTGTTCAGCACCCCGAAAACCCCTTAGAGAGTAGGTTTGAAAGCGATTAAACAGAGTTAATTTTTGAGCATTTTTGATGAAAAATCGCGAAAATAACCATGAAGGAAGCGTTTTATCGAAAAACGGACTTCAGATTCGTGTTCAGCACCCCGAAAACCCCTTAGAGAGTAGGTTTGAAAGGATTAAACAGAGTTTATTTTTGAGCAATTTTGATGAAAAATCGCGAAAATAACCATGAAGGAAGCGTTTTATCGAAAAACGGACTTCAGATTCGTGTTCAGCACCCCGAAAAACCCCTTAGAGAGTAGGTTTGAAAGGGATTAAACAGAGTTAATTTTTGAGCAATTTTGATGAAAAATCGCGAAAATAACCATGAAGGAAGCGTTTTATCGAAAAACGGACTTCAGATTCGTGTTCAGCACCCCGAAAAACCCCTTAGAGAGTAGGTTTGAAAGGGATTAAACAGAGTTAATTTTTGAGCAATTTTGATGAAAAATCGCGAAAATAACCATGAAGGAAGCGTTTTATCGAAAAACGGACTTCAGATTCGTGTTCAGCACCCCGAAAAACCCCTTAGAGAGTAGGTTTGAAAGGGATTAAACAGAGTTAATTTTTGAGCAATTTTGATGAAAAATCGCGAAAATAACCATGAAGGAAGCGTTTTATAATAACCATGAAGGAAGCGTTTTATCGAAAACG
>JAVIWC010000295.1:0-16276 GCA_031894815.1 Creontiades dilutus
GCTCAAAAATTATTCTGTTTAATCCCTTTCAAACCTACTCTCTAAGGGGTTTTTCGGGGTGCTGAACACGAATCTGAAGTCCGTTTTTCGATGAAATGCTTCCTTCAAGGTTATTTTCAAGCGATTTTTCATCAAAATTGTCTAAAAAATTATCTCGTTTAATCCCTTTCAAACCTTACTCTCTAAGGGGTTTTTCGGGGTGCTGAACACGAATCTGAAGTCCGTTTTTCGATAAAACGCTTCCTTCATGGTTATTTTCGCGATTTTTCATCAAAATTGCTCAAAAATTATGTCTGTTTAATCCCTTTCAAACCTACTCTCTAAGGGGTTTTTCGGGGTGCTGAACACGAATCTGAAGTCCGTTTTTCGATAAAACGCTTCCTTCATGGTTATTTTCGCGATTTTTCATCAAAATTGCTCAAAAAATTATCTCTCTTTAACCTTTCAAACCTACTCTCTAAGGGGTTTTTCGGGGTGCTGAACACGAATCTGAAGTCCGTTTTTCGATAAAACGCTTCCTTCATGGTTATTTTCGCGATTTTTCATCAAAATTGCTCAAAAATTATCTCTGTTTAATCCCTTTCAAACCTACTCTCTAAGGGGTTTTTCGGTGTGCTGAACACGAATCTGAAGTCCGTTTTTCGATAAAAAGCTTCCTTCATGGTTATTTTCGCGTTTTTTCATCAAAATTGCTCAACAATTATCTCTGTTTAATCCCTTCAAACCTACTCTCTAAGGGGTTTTTCGGGGTGCTGAACACGAATTCGAAGTCCGTTTTTCGATAAAACGCTTCCTTCAAGGTTATTTTCGCGTTTTTTCATCAAAATTGCTCAAAAATAAACTCTGTTTAATCCCTTCAAACCTACTCTCTAAGGGGTTTTTCGGGGTGCTGAACACGAATCTGAAGTCCGTATTTCGATGAAACGCTTCCTTCATGGTTATTTTCGCGATTTTTCATCAAAATTCCTCAAAAATTATCTCTGTTTAATCGCTTTCAAACCTAACGAATCTGAAGACCGTTTTTCGATAAAACGCTTCCTTCATGGTTATTTTCGCGATTTTTCATCAAAATTGCTCAAAAATTATCTCTGTTTAATCCCTTTCAAACCTACTCTCTAAGGGGTTTTTCGGGGTGCTGAACACGAATCTGAAGTCCGTTTTTCGATAAAACGCTTCCTTCATGGTTATTTTCGCGATTTTTCATCAAAATTGCTCAAAAATTATCTCTGTTTAATCCCTTTCAAACCTACTCTCTAAGGGGTTTTTCGGGGTGCTGAACACGAATCTGAAGTCCGTTTTTCGATAAAACGCTTCCTTCATGGTTATTTTCGCGATTTTTCATCAAAATTGCTCAAAAATTATCTCTGTTTAATCGCTTTCAAACCTACTCTCTAAGGGGTTTTTCGGGGTGCTGAACACGAATCTGAAGTCCGTTTTTCGATAAAACGCTTCCTTCATGGTTATTTTCGCGATTTTTCATCAAAATTGCTCAAAAATTATCTCTGTTTAATCCCTTTCAAACCTACTCTCTAAGGGGTTTTTCGGGGTGCTGAACACGAATCTGAAGTCCGTTTTTCGATAAAACGCTTCCTTCATGGTTATTTTCGCGATTTTTCATCAAAATTGCTCAAAAATTATCTCTGTTTAACCCTTTCAAACCTACTCTCTAAGGGGTTTTTCGGGGTGCTGAACACGAATCTGAAGTCCGTTTTTCGATAAAACGCTTCCTTCATGGTTATTTTCGCGATTTTTCATCAAAATTGCTCAAAAATTATCTCTGTTTAATCCCTTTCAAACCTACTCTCTAAGGGGTTTTTCGGGGTGCTGAACACGAATCTGAAGTCCGTTTTTCGATAAAACGCTTCCTTCATGGTTATTTTCGCGATTTTTCATCAAAATTGCTCAAAAATTATCTCTGTTTAATCCCTTTCAAACCTACTCTCTAAGGGGTTTTTCGGGGTGCTGAACACGAATCTGAAGTCCGTTTTTCGATAAAACGCTTCCTTCATGGTTATTTTCGCGATTTTTCATCAAAATTGCTCAAAAATTAACTCTGTTTAATCCCTTTCAAACCTACTCTCTAAGGGGTTTTTGGGGTGCTGAACACGAATCTGAAGTCCGTTTTTCGATAAAACGCTTCCTTCATGGTTATTTTCGCGATTTTTCATCAAAATTGCTCAAAAATTATCTCTGTTTAATCCCTTTCAAACCTACTCTCTAAGGGGTTTTTCGGGGTGCTGAACACGAATCTGAAGTCCGTTTTTCGATAAAACGCTTCCTTCATGGTTATTTTCGCGATTTTTCATCAAAATTGCTCAAAAATTATCTCTGTTTAATCCCTTTCAAACCTACTCTCTAAGGGGTTTTTCGGGGTGCTGAACACGAATCTGAAGTCCGTTTTTCGATAAAACGCTTCCTTCATGGTTATTTTCGCGATTTTTCATCAAAATTGCTCAAAAATTATCTCTGTTTAATCCCTTTCAAACCTACTCTCTAAGGGGTTTTTCGGGGTGCTGAACACGAATCTGAAGTCCGTTTTTCGATAAAACGCTTCCTTCATGGTTATTTTCGCGATTTTTCATCAAAATTGCTCAAAAATTATCTCTGTTTAATCCTTTCAAACCTACTCTCTAAGGGGTTTTTCGGGGTGCTGAACACGAATCTGAAGTCCGTTTTTCGATAAAACGCTTCCTTCATGGTTATTTTCGCGATTTTTCATCAAAATTGCTCAAAAATTATCTCTGTTTAATCCCTTTCAAACCTACTCTCTAAGGGGTTTTTCGGGGTGCTGAACACGAATCTGAAGTCCGTTTTTCGATAAAACGCTTCCTTCATGGTTATTTTCGCGATTTTTCATCAAAATTGCTCAAAAATTAACTCTGTTTAATCGCTTTCAAACCTACTCTCTAAGGGGTTTTTCGGGGTGCTGAACACGAATCTGAAGTCCGTTTTTCGATAAAACGCTTCCTTCATGGTTATTTTCGCGATTTTTCATCAAAATTGCTCAAAAATTATCTCTGTTTAATCCCTTTCAAACCTACTCTCTAAGGGGTTTTTCGGGGTGCTGAACACGAATCTGAAGTCCGTTTTTCGATAAAACGCTTCCTTCATGGTTATTTTCGCGATTTTTCATCAAAATTGCTCAAAAATTATCTCTGTTTAATCCCTTTCAAACCTACTCTCTAAGGGGTTTTTCGGGGTGCTGAACACGAATCTGAAGTCCGTTTTGCTTTCAAACCTATTCTCTAAGGGGTTTTTGGGGGTGCTGAACACGAATCTGAAGACCGTTTTTCGATAAAACGCTTCCTTCATGGTTATTTTCGCGATTTTTCATCAAAATTGCTCAAAAATTATCTCTGTTTAATCCTTTCAAACCTACTCTCTAAGGGGTTTTTCGGGGTGTTGAACACGAATCTGAAGTCCGTTTCCCGATAAAACGCTTCCTTCATGGTTATTTTCGCGATTTTTCATCAAAATGGCTCAAAAATTAACTCTGTTTAATCATTTTCAAACCTACTCTCTAAGGGGTTTTTCGGGGTGCTGAACACGAATCTGAAGTCCGTTTTTCGATAAAACGCTTCCTTCATGGTTATTTTCGCGTTTTTTCATCAAAATTGCTCAAAAATTAACTCTGTTTAATCGCTTTCAAACCTACTCTCTAAGGGGTTTTTCGGGGTGCTGAACACGAATCTGAAGTCCGTTTTTCGATAAAACGCTTCCTTCATGGTTATTTTCGCGTTTTTTCATCAAAATTGCTCAAAAATTAACTCTGTTTAATCGCTTTCAAACCTACTCTCTAAGGGGTTTTTCGGGGTGCTGAACACGAATCTGAAGTCCGTTTTTCGATAAAACGCTTCCTTCATGGTTATTTTCGCGTTTTTTCATCAAAATTGCTCAAAAATTACTCTGTTTAATCGCTTTCAAACCTACTCTCTAAGGGGTTTTTCGGGGTGCTGAACACGAATCTGAAGTCCGTTTTTCGATAAAACGCTTCCTTCATGGTTATTTTCGCGTTTTTTCATCAAAATTGCTCAAAAATTATCTCTGTTTAATCGCTTTCAAACCTACTCTCTAAGGGGTTTTTCGGGGTGCTGAACACGAATCTGAAGTCCGTTTTTCGATAAAACGCTTCCTTCATGGTTATTTTCGCGTTTTTTCATCAAAATTGCTCAAAAATTATCTCTGTTTAATCGCTTTCAAACCTACTCTCTAAGGGGTTTTTCGGGGTGCTGAACACGAATCTGAAGTCCGTTTTTCGATAAAACGCTTCCTTCATGGTTATTTTCGCGTTTTTTCATCAAAATTGCTCAAAAATTAACTCTGTTTAATCGCTTTCAAACCTACTCTCTAAGGGGTTTTTCGGGGTGCTGAACACGAATCTGAAGTCCGTTTTTCGATAAAACGCTTCCTTCATGGTTATTTTCGCGTTTTTTCATCAAAATTGCTCAAAAATTAACTCTGTTTAATCGCTTTCAAACCTACTCTCTAAGGGGTTTTTCGGGGTGCTGAACACGAATCTGAAGTCCGTTTTTCGATAAAACGCTTCCTTCATGGTTATTTTCGCGTTTTTTCATCAAAATTGCTCAAAAATAAACTCTGTTTAATCGCTTTCAAACCTACTCTCTAAGGGGTTTTTCGGGGTGCTGAACACGAATCTGAAGTCCGTTTTTCGATAAAACGCTTCCTTCATGGTTATTTTCGCGTTTTTTCATCAAAATTGCTCAAAAATTAACTCTGTTTAATCGCTTTCAAACCTACTCTCTAAGGGGTTTTTCGGGGTGCTGAACACGAATCTGAAGTCCGTTTTTCGATAAAACGCTTCCTTCATGGTTATTTTCGCGTTTTTTCATCAAAATTGCTCAAAAATTAACTCTGTTTAATCGCTTTCAAACCTACTCTCTAAGGGGTTTTTCGGGGTGCTGAACACGAATCTGAAGTCCGTTTTTCGATAAAACGCTTCCTTCATGGTTATTTTCGCGTTTTTTCATCAAAATTGCTCAAAAATAAACTCTGTTTAATCGCTTTCAAACCTATTCTCTAAGGGGTTTTTCGGCGGTGCTGAACACGAATCTGAAGACCGTTTTTCGATAAAACGCTTCCTTCATGGTTATTTTCGCGTTTTTTCATCAAAATTGCTCAAAAATTAACTCTGTTTAATCGCTTTCAAACCTACTCTCTAAGGGGTTTTTCGGGGTGCTGAACACGAATCTGAAGTCCGTTTTTCGATAAAACGCTTCCTTCATGGTTATTTTCGCGTTTTTTCATCAAAATGGCTCAAAAATTAACTCTGTTTAATCGCTTTCAAACCTACTCTCTAAGGGGTTTTTCGGGGTGCTGAACACGAATCTGAAGTCCGTTTTTCGATAAAACGCTTCCTTCATGGTTATTTTCGCGTTTTTTCATCAAAATTGCTCAAAAATAAACTCTGTTTAATCGCTTTCAAACCTACTCTCTAAGGGGTTTTTCGGGGTGCTGAACACGAATCTGAAGTCCGTTTTTCGATAAAACGCTTCCTTCATGGTTATTTTCGCGTTTTTTCATCAAAATTGCTCAAAAATTAACTCTGTTTAATCGCTTTCAAACCTACTCTCTAAGGGGTTTTTCGGGGTGCTGAACACGAATCTGAAGTCCGTTTTTCGATAAAACGCTTCCTTCATGGTTATTTTCGCGTTTTTTCATCAAAATTGCTCAAAAATTAACTCTGTTTAATCGCTTTCAAACCTACTCTCTAAGGGGTTTTTCGGGGTGCTGAACACGAATCTGAAGTCCGTTTTTCGATAAAACGCTTCCTTCATGGTTATTTTCGCGTTTTTTCATCAAAATTGCTCAAAAATTAACTCTGTTTAATCGCTTTCAAACCTACTCTCTAAGGGGTTTTTCGGGGTGCTGAACACGAATCTGAAGTCCGTTTTTCGATAAAACGCTTCCTTCATGGTTATTTTCGCGTTTTTTCATCAAAATTGCTCAAAAATAAACTCTGTTTAATCGCTTTCAAACCTACTCTCTAAGGGGTTTTTCGGGGTGCTGAACACGAATCTGAAGTCCGTTTTTCGATAAAACGCTTCCTTCATGGTTATTTTCGCGTTTTTTCATCAAAATTGCTCAAAAATTAACTCTGTTTAATCGCTTTCAAACCTACTCTCTAAGGGGTTTTTCGGGGTGCTGAACACGAATCTGAAGTCCGTTTTTCGATAAAACGCTTCCTTCATGGTTATTTTCGCGTTTTTTCATCAAAATTGCTCAAAAATTAACTCTGTTTAATCGCTTTCAAACCTACTCTCTAAGGGGTTTTTCGGGGTGCTGAACACGAATCTGAAGTCCGTTTTTCGATAAAACGCTTCCTTCATGGTTATTTTCGCGTTTTTTCATCAAAATTGCTCAAAAATTAACTCTGTTTAATCGCTTTCAAACCTACTCTCTAAGGGGTTTTTCGGGGTGCTGAACACGAATCTGAAGTCCGTTTTTCGATAAAACGCTTCCTTCATGGTTATTTTCGCGTTTTTTCATCAAAATTGCTCAAAAATAAACTCTGTTTAATCGCTTTCAAACCTACTCTCTAAGGGGTTTTTCGGGGTGCTGAACACGAATCTGAAGTCCGTTTTTCGATAAAACGCTTCCTTCATGGTTATTTTCGCGTTTTTTCATCAAAATTGCTCAAAAATTAACTCTGTTTAATCGCTTTCAAACCTACTCTCTAAGGGGTTTTTCGGGGTGCTGAACACGAATCTGAAGTCCGTTTTTCGATAAAACGCTTCCTTCATGGTTATTTTCGCGTTTTTTCATCAAAATTGCTCAAAAATAAACTCTGTTTAATCGCTTTCAAACCTACTCTCTAAGGGGTTTTTCGGGGTGCTGAACACGAATCTGAAGTCCGTTTTTCGATAAAACGCTTCCTTCATGGTTATTTTCGCGTTTTTTCATCAAAATTGCTCAAAAATAAACTCTGTTTAATCGCTTTCAAACCTACTCTCTAAGGGGTTTTTCGGGGTGCTGAACACGAATCTGAAGTCCGTTTTTCGATAAAACGCTTCCTTCATGGTTATTTTCGCGTTTTTTCATCAAAATTGCTCAAAAATAAACTCTGTTTAATCGCTTTCAAACCTACTCTCTAAGGGGTTTTTCGGGGTGCTGAACACGAATCTGAAGTCCGTTTTTCGATAAAACGCTTCCTTCATGGTTATTTTCGCGTTTTTTCATCAAAATTGCTCAAAAATAAACTCTGTTTAATCGCTTTCAAACCTACTCTCTAAGGGGTTTTTCGGGGTGCTGAACACGAATCTGAAGTCCGTTTTTCGATAAAACGCTTCCTTCATGGTTATTTTCGCGTTTTTTCATCAAAATTGCTCAAAAATTAACTCTGTTTAATCGCTTTCAAACCTACTCTCTAAGGGGTTTTTCGGGGTGCTGAACACGAATCTGAAGTCCGTTTTTCGATAAAACGCTTCCTTCATGGTTATTTTCGCGTTTTTTCATCAAAATTGCTCAAAAATAAACTCTGTTTAATCGCTTTCAAACCTACTCTCTAAGGGGTTTTTCGGGGTGCTGAACACGAATCTGAAGTCCGTTTTTCGATAAAACGCTTCCTTCATGGTTATTTTCGCGTTTTTTCATCAAAATTGCTCAAAAATAAACTCTGTTTAATCGCTTTCAAACCTACTCTCTAAGGGGTTTTTCGGGGTGCTGAACACGAATCTGAAGTCCGTTTTTCGATAAAACGCTTCCTTCATGGTTATTTTCGCGTTTTTTCATCAAAATTGCTCAAAAATAAACTCTGTTTAATCGCTTTCAAACCTACTCTCTAAGGGGTTTTTCGGGGTGCTGAACACGAATCTGAAGTCCGTTTTTCGATAAAACGCTTCCTTCATGGTTATTTTCGCGTTTTTTCATCAAAATTGCTCAAAAATAAACTCTGTTTAATCGCTTTCAAACCTACTCTCTAAGGGGTTTTTCGGGGTGCTGACGAATCTGAAGTCCGTTTTTCGATAAAACGCTTCCTTCATGGTTATTTTCGCGTTTTTTCATCAAAATTGCTCAAAAATTAACTCTGTTTAATCGCTTTCAAACCTACTCTCTAAGGGGTTTTTCGGGGTGCTGAACACGAATCTGAAGTCCGTTTTTCGATAAAACGCTTCCTTCATGGTTATTTTCGCGTTTTTTCATCAAAATTGCTCAAAAATTAACTCTGTTTAATCGCTTTCAAACCTACTCTCTAAGGGGTTTTTCGGGGTGCTGAACACGAATCTGAAGTCCGTTTTTCGATAAAACGCTTCCTTCATGGTTATTTTCGCGTTTTTTCATCAAAATTGCTCAAAAATAAACTCTGTTTAATCGCTTTCAAACCTACTCTCTAAGGGGTTTTTCGGGGTGCTGAACACGAATCTGAAGTCCGTTTTTCGATAAAACGCTTCCTTCATGGTTATTTTCGCGTTTTTTCATCAAAATTGCTCAAAAATAAACTCTGTTTAATCGCTTTCAAACCTACTCTCTAAGGGGTTTTTCGGGGTGCTGAACACGAATCTGAAGTCCGTTTTTCGATAAAACGCTTCCTTCATGGTTATTTTCGCGTTTTTTCATCAAAATTGCTCAAAAATAAACTCTGTTTAATCGCTTTCAAACCTATTCTCTAAGGGGTTTTTGGGGGTGCTGAACACGAATCTGAAGACCGTTTTTCGATAAAACGCTTCCTTCATGGTTATTTTCGCGATTTTTCATCAAAATTGCTCAAAAATTATCTCTGTTTAATCCTTTCAAACCTACTCTCTAAGGGGTTTTTCGGGGTGCTGAACACGAATCTGAAGTCCGTTTTTCGATAAAACGCTTCCTTCATGGTTATTTTCGCGATTTTTCATCAAAATTGCTCAAAAATTATCTCTGTTTAATCGCTTTCAAACCTACTCTCTAAGGGGTTTTTCGGGGTGCTGAACACGAATCTGAAGTCCGTTTTTCGATAAAACGCTTCCTTCATGGTTATTTTCGCGATTTTTCATCAAAATTGCTCAAAAATTATCTCTGTTTAATCCCTTTCAAACCTACTCTCTAAGGGGTTTTTCGGGGTGCTGAACACGAATCTGAAGTCCGTTTTTCGATAAAACGCTTCCTTCATGGTTATTTTCGCGATTTTTCATCAAAATTGCTCAAAAATTATCTCTGTTTAATCCCTTTCAAACCTACTCTCTAAGGGGTTTTTCGGGGTGCTGAACACGAATCTGAAGTCCGTTTTTCGATAAAACGCTTCCTTCATGGTTATTTTCGCGATTTTTCATCAAAATTGCTCAAAAATTATCTCTGTTTAATCCCTTTCAAACCTACTCTCTAAGGGGTTTTTCGGGGTGCTGAACACGAATCTGAAGTCCGTTTTTCGATAAAACGCTTCCTTCATGGTTATTTTCGCGTTTTTTCATCAAAATTGCTCAAAAATTATCTCTGTTTAATCCCTTTCAAACCTACTCTCTAAGGGGTTTTTCGGGGTGCTGAACACGAATCTGAAGTCCGTTTTTCGATAAAACGCTTCCTTCATGGTTATTTTCGCGTTTTTTCATCAAAATTGCTCAAAAATAAACTCTGTTTAATCGCTTTCAAACCTACTCTCTAAGGGGTTTTTCGGGGTGCTGAACACGAATCTGAAGACCGTTTTTCGATAAAACGCTTCCTTCATGGTTATTTTCGCGATTTTTCATCAAAATTGCTCAAAAATTATCTCTGTTTAATCCTTTCAAACCTACTCTCTAAGGGGTTTTTCGGGGTGCTGAACACGAATCTGAAGTCCGTTTTTCGATAAAACGCTTCCTTCATGGTTATTTTCGCGATTTTTCATCAAAATTGCTCAAAAATTATCTCTGTTTAATCGCTTTCAAACCTACTCTCTAAGGGGTTTTTCGGGGTGCTGAACACGAATCTGAAGTCCGTTTTTCGATAAAACGCTTCCTTCATGGTTATTTTCGCGATTTTTCATCAAAATTGCTCAAAAATTATCTCTGTTTAATCCCTTTCAAACCTACTCTCTAAGGGGTTTTTCGGGGTGCTGAACACGAATCTGAAGTCCGTTTTTCGATAAAACGCTTCCTTCATGGTTATTTTCGCGTTTTTTCATCAAAATTGCTCAAAAATTATCTCTGTTTAATCCTTTCAAACCTACTCTCTAAGGGGTTTTTCGGGGTGCTGAACACGAATCTGAAGTCCGTTTTTCGATAAAACGCTTCCTTCATGGTTATTTTCGCGATTTTTCATCAAAATTGCTCAAAAATTATCTCTGTTTAATCGCTTTCAAACCTACTCTCTAAGGGGTTTTTCGGGGTGCTGAACACGAATCTGAAGTCCGTTTTTCGATAAAACGCTTCCTTCATGGTTATTTTCGCGATTTTTCATCAAAATTGCTCAAAAATTATCTCTGTTTAATCCCTTTCAAACCTACTCTCTAAGGGGTTTTTCGGGGTGCTGAACACGAATCTGAAGTCCGTTTTTCGATAAAACGCTTCCTTCATGGTTATTTTCGCGATTTTTCATCAAAATTGCTCAAAAATTATCTCTGTTTAATCCCTTTCAAACCTACTCTCTAAGGGGTTTTTCGGGGTGCTGAACACGAATCTGAAGTCCGTTTTTCGATAAAACGCTTCCTTCATGGTTATTTTCGCGATTTTTCATCAAAATTGCTCAAAAATTATCTCTGTTTAATCCCTTTCAAACCTACTCTCTAAGGGGTTTTTCGGGGTGCTGAACACGAATCTGAAGTCCGTTTTTCGATAAAACGCTTCCTTCATGGTTATTTTCGCGATTTTTCATCAAAATTGCTCAAAAATTATCTCTGTTTAATCCCTTTCAAACCTACTCTCTAAGGGGTTTTTCGGGGTGCTGAACACGAATCTGAAGTCCGTTTTTCGATAAAACGCTTCCTTCATGGTTATTTTCGCGATTTTTCATCAAAATTGCTCAAAAATTATCTCTGTTTAATCCCTTTCAAACCTACTCTCTAAGGGGTTTTTCGGGGTGCTGAACACGAATCTGAAGTCCGTTTTTCGATAAAACGCTTCCTTCATGGTTATTTTCGCGTTTTTTCATCAAAATTGCTCAAAAATAAACTCTGTTTAATCGCTTTCAAACCTATTCTCTAAGGGGTTTTTGGGGGTGCTGAACACGAATCTGAAGACCGTTTTTCGATAAAACGCTTCCTTCATGGTTATTTTCGCGATTTTTCATCAAAATTGCTCAAAAATTATCTCTGTTTAATCCTTTTCAAACCTACTCTCTAAGGGGTTTTTCGGGGTGTTGAACACGAATCTGAAGTCCGTTTTTCGATAAAACGCTTCCTTCATGGTTATTTTCGCGATTTTTCATCAAAATGGCTCAAAAATTATCTCTGTTTAATTTTCCTTTCAAACCTACTCTCTAAGGGGTTTTTCGGGGTGCTGAACACGAATCTGAAGTCCGTTTTTCGATAAAACGCTTCCTTCATGGTTATTTTCGCGATTTTTCATCAAAATTGCTCAAAAATTATCTCTGTTTAATCCCTTTCAAACCTACTCTCTAAGGGGTTTTTCGGGGTGCTGAACACGAATCTGAAGTCCGTTTTTCGATAAAACGCTTCCTTCATGGTTATTTTCGCGATTTTTCATCAAAATTGCTCAAAAATTATCTCTGTTTAATCCCTTTCAAACCTACTCTCTAAGGGGTTTTTCGGGGTGCTGAACACGAATCTGAAGTCCGTTTTTCGATAAAACGCTTCCTTCATGGTTATTTTCGCGATTTTTCATCAAAATTGCTCAAAAATTATCTCTGTTTAATCCCTTTCAAACCTACTCTCTAAGGGGTTTTTCGGGGTGCTGAACACGAATCTGAAGTCCGTTTTTCGATAAAACGCTTCCTTCATGGTTATTTTCGCGATTTTTCATCAAAATTGCTCAAAAATTATCTCTGTTTAATCCTTTCAAACCTACTCTCTAAGGGGTTTTTCGGGGTGCTGAACACGAATCTGAAGTCCGTTTTTCGATAAAACGCTTCCTTCATGGTTATTTTCGCGTTTTTTCATCAAAATTGCTCAAAAATTAACTCTGTTTAATCGCTTTCAAACCTACTCTCTAAGGGGTTTTTGGGGGTGCTGAACACGAATCTGAAGACCGTTTTTCGTTTTTCATCAAAATTGCTCAAAAAACTCTGTTTAATCGCTTTCAAACCTACTCTCTAAGGGGTTTTTCGGGGTGCTGAACACGAATCTGAAGTCCGTTTTTCGATAAAACGCTTCCTTCATGGTTATTTTCGCGTTTTTTCATCAAAATTGCTCAAAAATTAACTCTGTTTAATCGCTTTCAAACCTACTCTCTAAGGGGTTTTTCGGGGTGCTGAACACGAATCTGAAGTCCGTTTTTCGATAAAACGCTTCCTTCATGGTTATTTTCGCGTTTTTTCATCAAAATTGCTCAAAAATTAACTCTGTTTAATCGCTTTCAAACCTACTCTCTAAGGGGTTTTTCGGGGTGCTGAACACGAATCTGAAGTCCGTTTTTCGATAAAACGCTTCCTTCATGGTTATTTTCGCGTTTTTTCATCAAAATTGCTCAAAAATTAACTCTGTTTAATCGCTTTCAAACCTACTCTCTAAGGGGTTTTTCGGGGTGCTGAACACGAATCTGAAGTCCGTTTTTCGATAAAACGCTTCCTTCATGGTTATTTTCGCGTTTTTTCATCAAAATTGCTCAAAAATTAACTCTGTTTAATCGCTTTCAAACCTACTCTCTAAGGGGTTTTTCGGGGTGCTGAACACGAATCTGAAGTCCGTTTTTCGATAAAACGCTTCCTTCATGGTTATTTTCGCGTTTTTTCATCAAAATTGCTCAAAAATTAACTCTGTTTAATCGCTTTCAAACCTACTCTCTAAGGGGTTTTTCGGGGTGCTGAACACGAATCTGAAGTCCGTTTTTTCGATAAAACGCTTCCTTCATGGTTATTTTCGCGTTTTTTCATCAAAATTGCTCAAAAATTAACTCTGTTTAATCCTTTCAAACCTACTCTCTAAGGGGTTTTTCGGGGTGCTGAACACGAATCTGAAGTCCGTTTTTCGATAAAACGCTTCCTTCATGGTTATTTTCGCGTTTTTTCATCAAAATTGCTCAAAAATTAACTCTGTTTAATCGCTTTCAAACCTACTCTCTAAGGGGTTTTTCGGGGTGCTGAACACGAATCTGAAGTCCGTTTTTCGATAAAACGCTTCCTTCATGGTTATTTTCGCGTTTTTTCATCAAAATTGCTCAAAAATTAACTCTGTTTAATCGCTTTCAAACCTACTCTCTAAGGGGTTTTTCGGGGTGCTGAACACGAATCTGAAGTCCGTTTTTCGATAAAACGCTTCCTTCATGGTTATTTTCGCGTTTTTTCATCAAAATTGCTCAAAAATTAACTCTGTTTAATCGCTTTCAAACCTACTCTCTAAGGGGTTTTTCGGGGTGCTGAACACGAATCTGAAGTCCGTTTTTCGATAAAACGCTTCCTTCATGGTTATTTTCGCGATTTTTCATCAAAATTGCTCAAAAATTAACTCTGTTTAATCGCTTTCAAACCTACTCTCTAAGGGGTTTTTCGGGGTGCTGAACACGAATCTGAAGTCCGTTTTTCGATAAAACGCTTCCTTAAAACGCTTCCTTCATGGTTATTTTCGCGTTTTTTCATCAAAATTGCTCAAAAATTAACTCTGTTTAATCGCTTTCAAACCTACTCTCTAAGGGGTTTTTCGGGGTGCTGAACACGAATCTGAAGTCCGTTTTTCGATAAAACGCTTCCTTCATGGTTATTTTCGCGTTTTTTCATCAAAATTGCTCAAAAATTAACTCTGTTTAATCCTTTCAAACCTACTCTCTAAGGGGTTTTTCGGGGTGCTGAACACGAATCTGAAGTCCGTTTTTCGATAAAACGCTTCCTTCATGGTTATTTTCGCGATTTTTCATCAAAATTGCTCAAAAATTAACTCTGTTTAATCGCTTTCAAACCTACTCTCTAAGGGGTTTTTCGGGGTGCTGAACACGAATCTGAAGTCCGTTTTTCGATAAAACGCTTCCTTCATGGTTATTTTCGCGTTTTTTCATCAAAATTGCTCAAAAATTAACTCTGTTTAATCGCTTTCAAACCTACTCTCTAAGGGGTTTTTCGGGGTGCTGAACACGAATCTGAAGTCCGTTTTTCGATAAAACGCTTCCTTCATGGTTATTTTCGCGTTTTTTCATCAAAATTGCTCAAAAATTAACTCTGTTTAATCGCTTTCAAACCTACTCTCTAAGGGGTTTTTCGGGGTGCTGAACACGAATCTGAAGTCCGTTTTTCGATAAAACGCTTCCTTCATGGTTATTTTCGCGTTTTTTCATCAAAATTGCTCAAAAATTAACTCTGTTTAATCGCTTTCAAACCTACTCTCTAAGGGGTTTTTCGGGGTGCTGAACACGAATCTGAAGTCCGTTTTTCGATAAAACGCTTCCTTCATGGTTATTTTCGCGATTTTTCATCAAAATTGCTCAAAAATTAACTCTGTTTAATCGCTTTCAAACCTACTCTCTAAGGGGTTTTTCGGGGTGCTGAACACGAATCTGAAGTCCGTTTTTCGATAAAACGCTTCCTTCATGGTTATTTTCGCGATTTTTCATCAAAATTGCTCAAAAATTAACTCTGTTTAATCCCTTTCAAACCTACTCTCTAAGGGGTTTTTCGGGGTGCTGAACACGAATCTGAAGTCCGTTTTCCGATAAAACGCTTCCTTCATGGTTATTTTCGCGATTTTTCATCAAAATTGCTCAAAAATTATCTCTGTTTAATCCCTTTCAAACCTACTCTCTAAGGGGTTTTTCGGGGTGCTGAACACGAATCTGAAGTCCGTTTTTCGATAAAACGCTTCCTTCATGGTTATTTTCGCGATTTTTCATCAAAATTGCTCAAAAATTATCTCTGTTTAATCCCTTTCAAACCTACTCTCTAAGGGGTTTTTCGGGGTGCTGAACACGAATCTGAAGTCCGTTTTTCGATAAAACGCTTCCTTCATGGTTATTTTCGCGATTTTTCATCAAAATTGCTCAAAAATTATCTCTGTTTAATCCCTTTCAAACCTACTCTCTAAGGGGTTTTTCGGGGTGCTGAACACGAATCTGAAGTCCGTTTTTCGATAAAACGCTTCCTTCATGGTTATTTTCGCGATTTTTCATCAAAATTGCTCAAAAATTATCTCTGTTTAATCACTTTCAAACCTACTCTCTAAGGGGTTTTTCGGGGTGCTGAACACGAATCTGAAGTCCGTTTTTCGATAAAACGCTTCCTTCATGGTTATTTTCGCGATTTTTCATCAAAATTGCTCAAAAATTATCTCTGTTTAATCCCTTTCAAACCTACTCTCTAAGGGGTTTTTCGGGGTGCTGAACACGAATCTGAAGTCCGTTTTTCGATAAAACGCTTCCTTCATGGTTATTTTCGCGATTTTTCATCAAAATTGCTCAAAAATTATCTCTGTTTAATCCTTTCAAACCTACTCTCTAAGGGGTTTTTCGGGGTGCTGAACACGAATCTGAAGTCCGTTTTTCGATAAAACGCTTCCTTCATGGTTATTTTCGCGATTTTTCATCAAAATTGCTCAAAAATTATCTCTGTTTAATCCCTTTCAAACCTACTCTCTAAGGGGTTTTTCGGGGTGCTGAACACGAATCTGAAGTCCGTTTTTCGATAAAACGCTTCCTTCATGGTTATTTTCGCGATTTTTCATCAAAATTGCTCAAAAATTATCTCTGTTTAATCCCTTTCAAACCTACTCTCTAAGGGGTTTTTCGGGGTGCTGAACACGAATCTGAAGTCCGTTTTTCGATAAAACGCTTCCTTCATGGTTATTTTCGCGATTTTTCATCAAAATTGCTCAAAAATTATCTCTGTTTAATCCCTTTCAAACCTACTCTCTAAGGGGTTTTTCGGGGTGCTGAACACGAATCTGAAGTCCGTTTTTCGATAAAACGCTTCCTTCATGGTTATTTTCGCGTTTTTTCATCAAAATTGCTCAAAAATAAACTCTGTTTAATCGCTTTCAAACCTATTCTCTAAGGGGTTTTTGGGGGTGCTGAACACGAATCTGAAGTCCGTTTTTCGATAAAACGCGTCCTTCATGGTTATTTTCGCGATTTTTCATCAAAATTGCTCAAAAATTATCTCTGTTTAATCCCTTTCAAACCTACTCTCTAAGGGGTTTTTCGGGGTGCTGAACACGAATCTGAAGTCCGTTTTTCGATAAAACGCTTCCTTCATGGTTATTTTTGCGATTTTTCAT
>JAVIWC010000296.1:0-17104 GCA_031894815.1 Creontiades dilutus
ACAGCTAAACCTGGGTTAAACCTGGAGTTTTTAGCTTCAGAGGCATCCTTTGAGTGTTGCAATCATGTTGCATCAGCCCTTAAAAGGTTAAACTAGTCCATTCCATCACCTCCTTGTTACAAAGTATTGCATTTCTTTTACTTCTTCTTGCCGTCGGCGATGAGTCACCGTTATCTTTGAAATTCGTGCTTTCTTCTGTTATTCTGGATGGTTCATTCTGCTTGGATTTCTCACATATATTTCATTCTGGCAAAGGGAGCAGGCGTAATCAGCTTCTGGAGGAGTTAAGAAGAATTATCTACCACGTTATGTTATGATCGAGGGTTGTACGGGGATTTCGTGGTAACGTCTCGATCTTCTAAGCTAAACCGTAACGATATGTCCACCATCCAATCGAGTGACAGAGTCCTCCGAGGTCCATGTACTACATCTATTGAACCTTGAGCACTTCAGGTAGTGCAATCATAAACAAGTGGTACATGTATGAAAATTCTACACCACAGAGTAGGATAGTTTAAGTTTAATGCAGTAGCATCGTTTGTAATCATTAATACATGAAGTTTCATGAATTTCGCAGCATGCATTCTAATTTGCAAAGTCAATTGTGCGATGGATATGGATAGTCCCCAATTCCCGTTTCTTGAAACTGCGAAGCTTTAACATAAACCTGAAGCTATTTAGATACAAGCGTACCCTCTTGGTGTTGCTGGGTAATTCTCCAACCTTGGTAGTGGTAAATCGACCATTCCTATGTTTTCTAGTTGTAATTATCAAGCGATGGAGGCCTCCGGAATTTTCGCATTAAAGTGATGATACACCCCGATATGGGGCTGTTAACCTGGTATACCTCCGAGTTGAACCTGATCCTTTCACGACCTACCGGCCTCATAAAGGCGTGTTAAAACCTCCCCTAGAACGAACGAGAATGAAGATTTTCACGACACGCAGGGCGTACCCCCCCATAATTCTCCCCTCCACTACTTCCTCGACTGCCCTACCCCCCTGGCGTACGTCCGTCGGGATTTGCATTATCACGTTATCCGCTACCCGAGTCACGCCAGACCCTTCGAAACACGTATTCTCGTTATGCACCTCGGAATTGAATTCCCGTCAAAATTATTCGGGCGGGGAGGGGTTTTTTTTACGCTGCCTCGTGTGTCGGAATGAAACCGGTCAATCATCCTTCGCGTTTTTAATTGCCAGGCGTCAAAAGAAACTTGGATTTAATTTACACGTTGGATCATCAACAATCCACCATCACGCCACTACGGTGTTGTGAACTCCCATCCAGAGATTCTAACAACCCTTGGTTAATGCAGCTATTCTAGTAAAGATAATCATTCATGCAATAATCTTATAATAAAGATGCTATCCAATACATTCTCATTTCATAAAACATCGGGGTCAAACATCGGTTCATGCGGTGTCACATTGCATAAAACCGACGAGAGTCGAACGAAAACCTTCCTTTAGTAGCCGAACAATGATAGCAACCTTAAAGTAAAACGATAAAACACTGGATTCCAAGTCACATTTTCTAAAAACTGCATTAAATTGGATGAAAACTAGAAATTGGGCTTGTTATTAGACATTCATCAAAAAACCTGGGTGTTACACCTTCAGACATCCTTACACGAAATAAAAGTTGTTGTTGTTTGTTCAAAATTGTCTCAAACGCAAAATTTTAGTGGAAGTTTTAATTTCGGGCGAAAGGAATTTGTATCCCTGAAAATTTAAGCAATGCTTCCCTTACCAGAGGGATGTAGGTACTTATTGCGTGGAAGCCAATTATCATTAGATTACTAATGTTGGAACAGATGAGTAACCAAGGAAATGGGAGAGGCGGAATGATTGTGCTGGTGACAACTGTTTTGTCACTGCATTATAATCTGTCAAGAGTTCATTGCGTTGTGTTAATTCTCATAAATTGTGACAGCGGTGGGATCCGAACGCTTGTGCTAACTTGTGCCTAACTCCAGAAGAGTGAGAGTGCGCCAGAAGTTCGTCTGGACTGCTCTTTTTGCTTCATCGTTAGCCTGGTGATACGATGGACTGCTTGTGATCACCTGGAACCCATATTCTGATGCAAATGCTTGCCATTCTTTGCTCATAAATTGTGATCCTAAATCGGAAACCACAACCTCAGGAATTACCAGATCGTCCAAAACAGGCCTTTGTGTTTATTTCGATGATTTACATGCATCGAGAGTAGTGGTCAGCTACTGCTAAGTAGTAGCCTTTCTTAAACTCGAAGTAGTCTTCGCCTATTTCTGCGACGTACAGTTTGGCTGAACTTTTAATTGGAAGGAAACTCCGAACAAGGATTCCAATCCTTCCATCAGAACTTCAACCCGACTTGGACCCGAATTGATCATGCTGAATTCCGGAAATGGGACGAACGCTGGAACGAGCGTCTGGAACGTCTGGAACGAGCTAAATATTACAACCAGAGACATCGAAACCTGTTTACCAAATGGTACCAAACAGGAGAGGAGAGAGGTTAATAGAACGGAAAGTGGCTCCTAGGTCTTATGCTATTGTTACGGATAGAGGAGATTTAGCTGAAATCGAACTATGGTGCGCCCCTTATCAACCCCAAGAGAGAAGCAGAAGTCAATCCATGATAATGATGAATCTCAAACTCGACCGATATCCAGATACATCTAGCACCTCTACACCTGTGAGTGTGAAGCTTTATTCCTGGAAAGGGAGATTTGTAGAAGCCTACTACACTTGGATTACTAATGTTGGAAAAGATAAACGGGCGGAATGATCGTACGGGTGAAAACATTTATTTCGATCTCACGGCATTAATCATCCTTTCACATACTATCTCAAATGTTGCCACTCGAAAGAATGACAGAAAGAACCATACAAAGAAGAAAACATACAAAACTGAATAACGGTAATGGAGTACAGTAGGCCGCATTCATGCCACGTCAAATTTGACGTCAGTTGAATACAGATATCGGCTACAGCGTTCTCGGGCCAGCTGATCGGAGACGCAACTCACGCTTCGCATTGTCATTCTTACCCCGCGGTTTCAAGCTCAATTTCTAAGGTTGTCGAGAGAAATATCTGCGGTGCTTCTTACAATTTCTTCAATATAGAAACAGAAGGGTGGGGATGGTAGTTTAGGGATTGTTAGGTGGTGTAAACTTTTTTTTTTTTTTTTTTTTAATTTCATTGTATCAAGTAATAACTTATTAACAATATTATATTGAAAATAGGGATAAGTATTCAAAACTAAGATACATCACTGAGTTTTGTGCTTTCTGACTGATGGTTCCACTCAACTGCTTCACAAATAGGCAAGATCAAGTGGTTTGGTACGCTTTAGTCTTCTGGTGATGTCAGTTGTGTCAAGGAGATGGACAGCTTCCTCGTTGACGTGATATCTTGGATGAATGAATGCCGTTGGAGATGGCTCACAGCTTGTCGCTTTATAGCCTCGCTAACTGTTTCGACCTAAAGTTCATGATGGAGACGTTCATTTCGAAAGTACCATGGTACCAGGGTGGCGAAAGCACATTATTTTGAAAACTTTGGATGATATCTTGATTTGATTGAGCTGTACAGCCCCACAGCTGGGCTCCATAGGTACAAACCGGTTTCAGGACCTGGTTGTACAGGGTTAGCTTATTCTGGATCGACAGCTTCGACCGTCTCCCCATTAGCCAGTACATTTGCCTGAATTTGAGTAGGAGATCTCCCTTCTTTTTCTTAACATGGGCTCTCCACCTGAGCCTGGCATCGAGCGTCATACCGAGGTATTTAGCTTCGTTAGCATACGGAATAACCTTGCCATTTAGATAAACCGGTACATAGTCAATTTTTTGGTTAGTGAAGTCGACGTGTACCGGTTTATTTTCATTAATTCTGATTCTCCATTTAGGTGGTGTAAACTGAACTGTAGCCACATAAACAAACAATTTCTTCTATTATTCACTGCTGTATTCACTGCGTAGCACAGTATAATGTCTTAGATCTTAATTATGACACAAAAATCACTCGTTATTCAAATAATAATAAGCCCATGTGTTACGGTTGGTAGCATTTTTGTGATTTTTATAATGTAAACTTATTGAAACTTGACCAATTGAATGTGAGCAAAAAGATAACTTCAAGGTCTTCAAACAACAAGTTCAAGGTCAACAACAAGTATTGATCGAACTCTAGGGATCGTATTAGAATGCCTCCATACGGAATTCCACCATGGAAGTCTTGGAAATGTTCATTTTTCAATGTCCTGAACCGTGCAGTGACTTAATATACCGTGCAATTTCTTCGAAATTTTGACATAACTAGAGATAAAAATAATTAAAAATAGCCATAATTACGAATCTTGAGCAACTCACTGAGTTAGTAGACGTGGCAGGACTTAAAATAAATACTGCTTTTAAATAGATGTAAAGAAAACCAAGGAAATCCGTGTAAATATGGCACAAAGGCGCAGCCTTGAGGTGAATGGGGGAGAGGTACAGCAGGTAGACTCTTTCCAGCACCTTGGCAGCATAGTTGATGCAGTTTGATGATGAGCTGAACAAGAAGTGAAAAGTGGAATTATAAAGGCCAATTGCGCTTTCGTCCAGCTATAACCAGTTTGGAGAAACAGAAATATTTCTTTTAGAACGAAGCTGCGAATCTTCAACACGAACGTGAAGTCAGTTCTACTCTGTCGCTGCGAGACCTGGAAGATGACACGATCCCTCACCCAGAAGCTGCAGGTTTTTGTCAATCGCTGCCAAACAAATCCTTGGCGTGTTATGGCTGGAAATAATTTCCAACGATGAGCTTCTAGACAGAACTGAGCAGTAGTCCATCTCATTGGTGATCAAGGAAGGAGAATGGGCCACACGCTTCGCAAGGACGAGTCTTCAATCGAAAACGAAGCGTTGGACTGGAATCAGGGTTGTAGGAGGAGGGGGAGACCTCGTGAAACTTAATGGCGTAGAGGTGAAGCTAGGCAGGCAGGGAAGTGGCGGCAAGAAATAAGCTATAGCAAACGACCGAGAAGAATGAAGGAATTCAGTAGCAACCCTATTCTCCTCCTCGGAGTTACAGTAAATAATGAAAATGAAAAAATAATTACAATTCCAAGCAGCTTGATATTCATCCCACGGCAGGTCAATATACACAAGAGTGCTTGGGAGTGGATTTTTAATTTACCTCATAAATGAATCTAATATTTTTTCGTGCTAAAATGTGTTTAGCTCAAAGTGACACATTCTTGGTTTATTATTCAATAATAAACCATTGTAATCGCTCTTGAAAAAAAAATTTAACCCCCCCCCTGAAAATTTCATGGTTTACGTTTCAAATTGTGTAGAATCCAAAACTGCAATAAAAATTTTCCGTCCGTACGCCTTACGCACGATTTCTCACAAACGGCTGGAGCAAAAAATCTGAAATTTTCAGGAAAAATCAATATTGGTCCGACAACGCCCCGATTCTTTAGACATCACTCTCACTTAATTTAAAGTGCCCTTTAAGGGTTGTCAAAGTTTTGTAAAATCCCTAAAAACCTCAAAAAAAAGTCAAGGCGGCCTAAATTTCGACTTTTTTTAAAGAATTTTACATGAGGAATCGAATGAGCCCCTCCACAGGTCCGCAGCTCAAACCATTCCCGATGTGTGGCATGATCTCATGCTGCAAACATTTGCATCCACATTCGCTACATCACTAGGTTACTGCGATCAAAACAAACACAAGAGTTTTATTTTATTTTTTGTTTTGATTGCAGTAATTTAGTGATGTAGTGAATGTGGATACTGGAGTGAACTCCTAAAAGGGTTTATAGCCGATACACGGGTTGAAGCATTCTGATATCATGCTCCGTCTTACGAAATTTAAAATTTTCAAATAGAATATTTTTCCACTGTAATCGCTCTTGAAAAACGCCGCAAATTCGTTCACTGGGGTTTATTATTCAATGATTCATGATTTGAATTTCTACTAAGCTTTGAAGTGTGCGTGTTTCACAGTAGGCATTATTGCACACAAATATGATCAACTGATCAATCCAAATAGGTATTTTGGTTGAGAACCGACTTACGTGGTCTATGCACATCTCCTGAAATTCAATAACCGCTCTATCACCTGTGAAACACACACACTCCAAAGCTTAGTAGAAATTCAAATCATGAATCATTGAATAATAAACCCCAGTGAAAGAATTTGCATCGTTTTCCCGTCTAACTTTGAAAGCATTCTAGGAAGAAACTTGCGTACCACAAATTGAATTTGTCAACTACAGAGTTATTAACCTGGACGATGTTGATATGCTTTTCCCGAAATAGATTGTTACGAGGGATTAGAAGGATTACCGCTCAAAACCAAGCCTTGAATCGTTGATCATTTTGAAAAAACCACATCGCTTTCGGTCCATCCGTTTTGGCGTCCTCAACAATGAGATAGACAGAATAGATTGACTGGATAGATAATTTGTGTGTATCTGTACAGCTATGGAACCAAGGTAATATCGAGTTTTGTTCCTTTTAGGGAATGTCCGAGTAGAGGCCAAAATAACTTCAGGAAAGGTCGATAGCCTAGCCGAGTTAGTTATTATCCCTTCAATTTGTAATGAATCTCGTGCCCTTTTAAGTTCTATATATATAGGAAGCAACCGTCCACAAAATGCGAGTTTTCCATCCGCCAACCTCCGCAAAAAGTTGATCAACGGTAATAACCAAGGAATATTTTATTGATAGGGTTATTGATTGAGGTGACTGTAACCTTTTCAAAATTTCGTTGGTAGACGTTTCGAGATCCATACGTTACCTTTTGCCTTAAAAAGGTTTATTATTTCTGCATTTGATAGGCGACTCTCTGCTCGGATAAAAGATTTTAGACCGGAATAGCCACCGCTTTTTAAAATTATCTTGAAAAATCGAATTGAAGTTTAGCACAATATGCCCCGGATTAAGACAGATATTGTCCAAAACCACAGACAGACATTGTACAAAAAACGCTACAAATTCTTTCACTGGGGTTTATTATTCAATTGGCTTGTGTTCATGATTTGAATTTCTACTAAGCTTTGGAGGGTGTGTGTTTCACAGGTGATAGAGCGATTATCGAATTTCTGGAGATATGCATAGAGCACGTAAATCTGTTCTCAACCAAAATACCTATTTGGATTGATCAGTTGATCATATTCGTGTGCCCCCTGAAAATTTCATGGTTTACGTTTCAAAGGGTGTAGAATCCAAATCTGAATAAAAAATTTTCCGTCCGCCCACCGTACGCACGATTTCTCCCAAACGGCTGGAACAAAATATCTGAAATTTTCAGGAAAAATCAATATTGGTCCGACAACGCCCTAATTCTTGAGCCAGTTCTCTCACTTAATTTAAAGTGCCCTTCAAGGGTTGTCAAAGCTTTGTAAAATCCCTAAAAACCTCAAAAAAAGTCAAGGCGGCCTTAATTTGGACTTTTTTTTGAAGAACTTTCCATGAGGAATCGAATGAGCCCTTCCCCAGGTCCGTAGCTCAAACCATTCCCGATGTATGGCCCGATTTATGGTGCCAAAATTTGCGTTATTTTGGTTTTTGTTGTTTTTGTTTTGATCGCAGTAACCTAGTGATGTACTGAACGTGGATACTGGGATGAACTAAAAGGGTTTATAGCCGAGGCACGGGTTGAAGTATTCTGATAACCATAGAAAAACGCTGCAAATTCTATCACTGGGGTTTATTATTCAATTGGCTTGCGCTCGTGGTTTGAATTTCTGCTAAGCTTTGGAGTGTGCGTGTTTCACAGGTGATAGAGCGATTATTGAATTTCAGGAGGCACAAAAATATGATCAACTGATCAATCCAAATAGGTATTTTGGTCGAGAACAGATTTACGTGCTCCATGCGTCTCCTGAAATTCATATTCTTATCACCCCAGTGAAAGGCAGCGTTTTTAGTTACGATTCACGAACGCAATTGGCTTGCGACAGTTACGATTTTTTGTTTCAAAAGTGTCTGCATGTGGTCTTCACATTGTACGAAATGGACTTTACGATTTTCAACCTCCAGCACAGCTATGAAACTGTTGGAAGTAGAAATATGCATCATGCTCATCTGCATTGTTGGAACGATAGCTTTCGCACGAGTTGAAGTACAGTTGATTGATATCCCGAAAAGACGAATGTTCCAGCTGACCTCTACACCTGTGCGAAATGGAATTCACTCTCAATATGCAGGTAGGATCTTCATTTGACCTGATCTGATATTCTGAGATCCATATTCATGATGAAATGTACCAGATTAAAAAAACTTGTACCAGAGAAAAGCATGTTCCTCATAAAATGCCTGTAAGGATGGGTAGGCAGTACAGTTTCCATATTGCAGTATGGATGCAATTTCAGTATCCAGTTTTCCCATCATGAAAAATTGACGACATTGTTCAAAATCTGCAGATTGCAGGGAAGGACGAAATTGATGAAGCACCTCCAACTATGGCAAACAGAATTCCTCTATAATTCCCTGATCGAATGGCTATGGCTATGAAGCTGTTGGAAGTAGAAATATGCATCATACTCATGTGCATTGTTGGAACGATAGCTTTCGCACGAGTTGAAGTACAGTTGATTGATATCCCGAAAAGACGAATGTTCCAGCTGACCTCTTCACCTGTGCGAAACGGAATTCACTCTCAATATGCAGGTAGAATCCTCATTTGACCTGACCCGATATTCCGAGATCCATATCCATGATGAAAAGTACCAGAACTCCAAACCCAAACTACAGAAAAGAAAAAAAAACCGCTACGACCCTCAGGGTTCTGGGATCCTCCATCTTTCAGGCGTTGGCTTTCCCTTCCCTTACCTCGTGCATTTTTTATCCAAGTTTCTCGCCCTTCCCAAAGGACGGTCGGCTTCGAAATGGGGTCAGATGGGAGAAACCTTTTTCCCCCTTTATGACTCCGAATTTGATGAAAATTGAATGGAAAAGAATATTTCATAATTCGCTCTTCCTGCTTGTTATCTTATTACCTAAGCATTACATTTTGTATTATTGGCTTGGGTTATTAAACACCCTAATCAGAGCTGATCGGCTAAACGAACTGTAATTTGTCTTTAGTGGGTGGTTGCAAGTTTGATTTATAATTGTTTGCTTATTTTTTACTGAAATATTTGAACGGACAGAGAACTTGCATGATACGTAGTGTAGTTCTGTTTAGTAGAAGATATTAGTTGACTGGATTATTGCTTCAATTGTTACAAACACACATTTTTATTTTATTTTATAATCTTCCCTTAAAGGCAGAGACACTATTAAAATATAAAACAAAAAAAAATCAATGAAATAGAAAAGAGAGGACGCCCAGGTTTACCCGACGCCGCACAGTGGTTGAAACGCGGAAAAAACCTAAATTTTCCAAATGCAAGATTTTAATGATTCGAAGCACGTTTCTGTAAGCTAACATCCTATAAAATCAAGATATAATAATGGTTTTTCGCTGAAAAATTGCGCCTCGCAAAATTGTGATGATGTTCTGTTTCATTAACACAGCAAAAATTGGTTAGTCACGCAGTTTTTTCCACAATTGTACAGCTTGGAGGTCTGGAATCCGTCGGAATCACTGAAATAGTAATTTAAAAAATAAATAAATAAATAACAGCAGGCCGATAATTGAATTAAGAACAACAGAAATGTGGTTTTTGATATTTGAGACACTTCTTGAGAATTACGCACACTGGGTGGTGGCGGATCAGGCTGAACCTAGATCCAAGCGACTCAGCACACAAGAAAGTATGTTTAATGACACCTAACTTGCCAATTTAAAAAAATTACCCTATTTTTAGGCATTTTCACACTTTTTTTAAATTTAGCATACTGGACGGCAGCGGATCGGACTGAAAATGGTCTCATTCGACTCAGCACCCGAAAAACCATGTTTCACGACACCCCACATTGCCCACTTTGCCAAAAAAATGAATTTTAGGGCATTTTTTAATCGTTAAATTGTAAATTTGGACCACGAATACCCGGCCAATTGGGCTAGCCAACGAACCTCACCTGTTGATTGCTGACACCGATTTTTTTTAGCGCAAGAACGAAATTTTTAAAGTGATGAATAGAGCGTGTCGGGGGTTTTTTCCGTTTTTAGGCCATTTCCAACCAGTGTGCGCCGGGTCTTGGAATATGGGGAGTTGAGGATGATGGAGGGGAAAGCGAGGGATGAAAGTGCCCATATAAAATGACCACCAGTTTAAGTAAGAGCCCCAGATAACGGGGGTGGTGATACCACGAAGTACTCCTGATGAGATGACCAGCTCAAGTAACTCCGTGGCACTTTTCCCGCACCACACTCCGCACCATGACACGGTTGCACCCGTAACCTTGATGCTATTAAATACCGCTTGCCGCACACACACAATACGTAAGTGGATAGTTATAGAACGTATATTTATATTTATCCAGAAGAAGCTTCTGTCTCTAATTGAGGTTCGGTCTTGAATAAAAACCTTGTTTCGGCGTTTTATTTCTCCATTCCCAGTTTTCATTTGACACTCCTTTACTTGAACTGGGAATCCTCGCACAAAACTTCCAAACGCTGGTAACAAGTTTTTTGTTCAAGACGAAATCTCAATAAACCCCCAGGAAAACTTCAGGGAACTAATTTGCAACAACTTTTACCTCATTGCAATATTTTTGTAGTCCGCTCCTCTTCTGCCTATTCTGATCAATGTTTTTGTCGTATTTCAACCTTACTTCACTGAAATGATCGTAACTCCCTTAATTCACTGGATAAATTAAATTTTAAATTATTTGTTAAAAAGAACGTTAAATTTACTTTAACTTTCATTCCGTAAAATTTCCTCTTAAGTCACGTCGTACATGTTTTTTTTCTAGCCTAATCTTGAATTTCTGTCAACCTTCTGCTTTTTTAACAATTTTCAACGAAAAAAAACCTCCAAACCATCTTCTGGAAAATGGATATAACTACGTATTTGTTTTCGCTGAATCGAATGAACGTATTGCTAAAACTCTCCGAATGATTAAAATGGAAAAAATAATTAGGGTGGGGTACTTCAGAAATGAAAAAGGATGTGATATAAAATACAAAATAAAATATTGTGTCTTATCTGTTTTGACAAACCCCCAAGGTACGCATACGTTTTTACTAAACATATGGTTCATTTCACGGCTTCATTCCCACTTACCACATTGCTAATCACGATACGGACATTGTGGGTTATCAAAATGTATATAAGTAACTTGGTATGCTAAAAAATTTGGAATTCGGTTTGGAAAATCTTGAATTTGACTTGGAAATGCTATATATTCATCTGTCATCATTCAAACTGTCGACAAGTCATTACACTTTACGGGAATCAAAAGCTAATGATCGACGTGCCGGGGGGGGGGGGGGGGATTTATTTTCCGCGAATCACCATATGGGGGGATTACCCCTCCTCCATCTTTTTCATTTCCCGTTTCACTGGAGAATAACCCGCATAACCACCGTCGTCCCATCCTCGTTTAAACAAAAGCTCACCCCCGGAGTCGCCTCAAAACCGCGCGGCTATTGTTCGTCGTTAAAATGAACGTCATCAATCAACGACCGTTAGGGGTGGAAAGAACTTCCGTTAGAAATGTGGCTATAGTGGGGTGGGGGAAGTTATTCGACGGTGGGGATGGAGGGGAAGGGATTGCTTTTGGCGGGTTTAAATGGAAGGAGCTGCAGTCTGAGCCTCCACAAACGACGGCATAGTGAGCCTGGATTCTAATTAATTTTCCCCTTTCCAGGAAAAGGGGGTCCCCATATTAATGCGAGCTTACTCGAATTCCACTGACCCTTATTTATTTTGTCCATCGGAGGTTTTCTCTTTCCGTCCGGTTTATTATTTCCAATTAGACGACCCCGTCTTAATTGAGAGTTGTCCAGTGATATCGAGTATCGCTAGTTAATTATTGGTTTTATCCGAGGAGATGAACGGCGCACAATGGTTCTAGCTCGAAATCTAGATTGATTAAGATTCAATTTCCGAGTTGAAAGCAGGGGTTGAAGACTCGATCTGGAAGATTTGCTCCTAACTGCTCCTCTTCAAAACCCTCCAGATGGAATCAATATTTTCAAAAAACCCTGCAAATTCTTTCACTGGGGTTTATTATTCATTTGGCTTGCATTCATGATTTGAATTTCCACTTTGGAGTGTGCGTGTTTCACAGGTGATAGAGCGATTATTGAATTTCAGGAGGCACACAAATATGATCAACTGACCAATCCGAATAGGTATTTTGGTTGAGAATCGATTTAAGTGCTCTATGCATATCTTCTAAAATTCAATAATCGCTCTATCACTTGTGAAACACGCACACTCCAAAGCTTAGTATAAATTCAAATCATGAACGCAACCCAATTGAATAATAAACCCCAGGGAAAGAATTTGCAGCGTTTTTTTGTTTTGTTTTGTTTTGATCGCAGTAACCTAGTGATGTAGTGAATGTGGATACTGTGGTGAACTCTTAAAAGGATTTATAGCCGATACACGGGTTGAAGCATTCTAATATGCGTGCTCCGTCGTACGAAATTTAAAATTTTCAAATAGGAGAATTTTCCCTTGTAATCGCTCTTGAAAAAAACGCTGCAAACTCTTTCACTGGGGTTTATTATTCAATGATTCATGACTTGAATTTCTACTAAGCTTTAGAGTGTGCGTATTTCACAGGTGATAGAACGATTATTGAACTTCAGGAGACATGCATAGAGCACTTAAATCGGTTCTCAAGCAAATTTGGATTGATCAGTTGATCATATTTGTGTGCCTCCTGAAATGCAATAATCGCTCTATCACCTGTGAAACACGCACACTCCAAAGCTTAGTAGATATGCAAATCATGAATCATTGAATAATAAACCCCAGTGAAAGAATTTGCAGCTTTTTTTTTCAAGGGCGATCACAAGGGAAAAATATTCTATTTGAAAATTCTAAGTTCCGTAAGAAGGAGCATGCATATCAGAATGCTTCAACCCGTCTATCGGCTATAAACCCTTTTAGGAGTTCACTCCAGTATCCACATTCACTACATCACTAGGTTACTGCGGTCAAAACAAAAACACACAAAAAAAACTCTTGTGTTTGTTTTGATTGCAGAAACCTAGTGATATAGTGAATGTGGATGCAAATGTTGGCACCATAATTCGGACGATACGTTGGGAATGGTTTGAGCTACGGACCTGGGGAGGGACTCATTCGATTCCTCATGGAAAGTTCTTCAAAAAAGTCCAAATTTAGGCCGTCATGACTTTTTTGAGGTTTTTAGGGATTTTACAAAACTTTGACAACCCTTAGAGGGCACTTTAAATTAAGTGAGAGAGCTGGCTAAAGAATTGGGGAGTTGTCGGACCGACATGGATTTTTCCTGAAAATTTCAGCTTTTTTGCTCCAGCCGTTTGGGAGACATCGTGCGTATGACGTACGGCGGACGGACGGAAAAATTTGTACTGCAGATTCGGATTCTACACCCTTTGAAACGTAAAACATGAAATCGGCATCGATATTTTAACGCCGATACTATCAAACATCGATATATCGATATTTTATGTTTCGATGGTCATCCCTAGGCTACGTGGTAGAGTAAACTCAATTAAATTAGTAAATAAATAGTCTATCTATGAAGGTAAAGAATAAATGGTATTTTCAAGGCATCTAGAATACAATTATAAGGTATGGAATTGCCAGATGATGTACGAGTAGGTGTCTAATAAATAGATCAGTGAATTATGGGGAAGAGAATACATGAATAATGAACATTTGAGTAATAATTTAGAGCGTATTGTTCTCAGCGTGCAGAAAGGCGTTATTTATTGATTGGAAGTCAATTTATGAGGAAAGGCAATTATTCCGGCATAAGTAGCTCAAGCGTTTAAGGATCGATTGAAGAACGGTGGGATTGTTGGATGTTCAGCTCTCTGTGGGAAATGAGGCTTCTGGAGGGACTAGTTTATTCATGGGGGTACCTAACTCGGTATTTCACTTCACCTTCACAAACCCGCGGTATCTCCCCTGAGCGAAATACTCGCTCTAATAACGCGCTGGAGCTTAATGAAACGTATCCAGATCGGCGAGTATTGTCGGAAAACATTTCCCGTTAAAGCGGTTCAGATTACACAGCGAACTTACGCCAGCTTCCAAAGTTCCCTATCGTCCCCCCTTCAACCTCCCGTTTCGTCTGGCAAACTCCAATAACACCGAGTTCAGCCTCATAAATTATGATGAAGTTTATCAAAGGTTCCCAAAGTCACGAAGTTGGACTATCAATTCAATTAGCTTCCCAAAAAAAAACCCCAAACCCGCCGACCGTAATTAAATTACATTTAAGTACCTGCAAAGGTGATGTTGGAAGATACGTTCTGCTTTACCGTTATTTTCTCAATCTCACAAAGGAGAAGACTTTTCATTCCCAGAGTATGCTCTTATGATACTGTGTCTCATCATCCTATTCCATTGCTGGCCGGATTTTAAGCAGGGTTAGTGAAGTCAGAGACCTTCAAATCATATTTGATGATAAACTGACCATTCCATTCATATTGGTTCATTATTCAATAATAAACCATTGTAATCGCTGTGAAAAAAAATCTACGGGTGGTCGACGGGAAAGGGCTGATTATTCTATTTTGAAATATATATCTAAAAATTTTCAAGGGAGGTAACTTGCCAAAAGAAAAGTAACAAGTCAACCAATAATTTAAAAAAAATTCTTGCATACAAGTCTGCAACGCATTAGGACATTTCATGTCTTTCCCTCCCTCCTTCTTCCCTTCCATCTTCTAGCAATCTTGTCTTCCTCTGAGAGTTACAATTTTTTCAATATAAAGAAAACAAAAATTAAACTCATATTTTTATTTATTATTTATATCGTCGTGGGTAGTAAAAGAACGGTATGTTATATGTTCTACATGACTGTACATTAATCCCACTAACCATTGATTGCGTAGACAACAATAAACTATTTTCATATGTTGATGCTTGGGTAGCATTGATTACCTTGGTAACACTCAACTGTTTTCAAATTTGGATGCATGAGTGAATACTTCAAGATTTCGGTGTTCCACAATGGCTACGAAAAAGATAACCAGCCAAATTTCAGCTTTCCACAGTTGATAGGAAAGAAGTTAGCTTCAGGAGCCACTCAGTTGATCAAAACCCTCTGCACCTTATTGTTCACGTCCTAAGGAGGCTACCAGCCAAATCATAATAATCATATAGCCAAATTTCAGCTTTAATCATATAGGTACCTACCTACCTCACTTCTACGAATCATAATAATCATTGAGCATATTTCGTTACGTAACGTAACGTGACATAACGACAATTTGGTTGTGTGCCATAGCAAAGACATGAAATGTCAAAAAAAATTGCTAACCCCCCCTGAAATTTTCATGGTTCACGTTTCAAAGGGTGTAGAATCCGAATCTGCAATAAAAAATTTTCCGTCCGTCCGCCGTACGTCGTACGCACGATTTCTCCCAAAAAGCTGGAGCAAAAGATCTGAAATTTTCAGGAAAATTCCACGTTGGTCCGACGACGCCCTAATTCTTGAGCCAGCTCTCTCACTCAATTTAAAGTGCCCTTTAAGAGCTGTCAAAGTTTTGTAAAATCCCTAAAAACCTCAAAACAAGTCGAAGCGGCCTAAATTTATACCTATTTGACGAACATACCATAAGGAATCGAATGAGCGCCTCCCCAGGTCCGTAGGTCAAACCATTCCCGATGTATGGTCCGATTTATGGTGCCAAGATTTCCATTTTTTGGTTTATTATTGTTTGTTTGTAACCTAGTGATGCCGATAGCGACGAGTTGTAGTGAATGTGGATACTGGAGTGATAGCCGATGTTGATACTTGTAGTTTATAGCCGATACACGGGTTGATGCATTCTGATATGCATGAAACGCTGATAATATATAGGTAAATATTATTTAGTATTATTACTGGGGTTTATTATTCGAAATTATTACTGGGGTAAATAAGTATTCTTTCACTGGGGTTTATTATTAAATTGGCTTGCGTTCATGATTTGAATTTCTACTAAGCTTTGGAGTGTGCGTGTTATTGAATTATTGAATTTCAGGAGATATGAATGGAGCACGTAAATCTGTTCTCAACCAAAATACCTATTTGGATTGATCAGTTGATCATATTTGTGTGCCTCCTGAAATTCAATAATCGCTCTATCCTGTGAAACACACACACTCCAAAGCTTAGTGGAAATTCAAATCATGAATGCAAGCCAAATGGATAAAATTGAATAATAAACCCCAGTGAAAGAATTTGCAGCGTTTTTTTCTATAATCTCAAATACTATACAGCTACTTGGATTCCTGATTCGGTGCACCAAACGATTTCAAGACCCACTTTTGTTCCGCCTGCAGTACATCACTTTGGTTCGCAGCAAGCTCGAATTTTCTTCATTCGTACATATTCCGCGTACGCGAATGCCATACACAGTCCAAGATACATTTTTGAAGTTCATCTATTATCGGTTTGTGGTCGATGATGAGGAATTCAGTGGTTTATTCATTTGTGTTCAGATGCATCTGAAATGGTTTTGGATCATGAAGAGTTTTTCGGTGTTTGGGTCATTACCTCTTGAAAACCACACTTGACTCGTATTCAAGGCCCGCAGGTAACGGTGACCACACTCGCCGCTGTTGGTACCTCATTGTTTGATAATCCCGTTCCTATGTGAAAATATTTAAAGCCTTCAATGGACTCCAAATTCCCCAAGCTGCTTTGTGCCGTTGGTTTTTCCCAAGCCACCCTTTTTCCTGGCAAACGGTCAGTCACGTGCAGTGTCCCCCCTAGCACTCTGGGGTTTCCCGGGGTAGTTGTAACCCCGTCCCTGATTGGTTTCTTCTATCCCCCTCTCTCTGCTCCCCGCGATTCCCCACTCTAAATTTTCTTCACTTCCCCTCCAAACAAAATTTTCCCGTTTTTGATTAATAGAGTCTCGAGTGAGTTCTCTCCTTCGTTTTAGCCGGCTCTTACACCCTTGTTAACTTGACTGACTTTATATCGTAGTTATCAAAGTGACTTTCTTTGATGTAATCCCATTTTGCTTTGTCGTTTCGCCGGCTTTTATGATACTTTTGACTATTGACTTC
>JAVIWC010000297.1:0-16870 GCA_031894815.1 Creontiades dilutus
TTGATGAAAAAACGTGAAAATAACCACGAAGGAAGCGTTTTATCGAAAAACGGACTTCAGATTCGTGTTCAGCACCCCGAAAAACCCCTTAGAGAGTAGGTTTGAAAGCGATTAAACAGAGTTAATTTTTGGGACATTTTGATGAAAAAACGCGAAAATAACCATGAAGGAAGCGTTTTATCGAAAAACGGACTTCAGATTCGTGTTCAGCACCCCGGAAAACCCCTTAGAGAGTAGGTTTGAAAGCGATTAAACAGAGTTAATTTTTGAGCAATTTTGATGAAAAAACGCGAAAATAACCATGAAGGAAGCGTTTTATCGAAAAACGGACTTCAGATTCGTGTTCAGCACCCCGAAAACCCCTTAGAGAGTAGGTTTGAAAGCGACTAAACAGAGTTAATTTTTGAGCAATTTTGATGAAAAAACGCGAAAATAACCATGAAGGAAGCGTTTTATCGAAAAACGGACTTCAGATTCGTGTTCAGCACCCCGAAAAACCCCTTAGAGAGTAGGTTTGAAAGCGATTAAACAGAGTTAATTTTTGAGCAATTTTGATGAAAAAACGCGAAAATAACCATGAAGGAAGCGTTTTATCGAAAAACGGACTTCAGATTCGTGTTCAGCACCCCGAAAAACCCCTTAGAGAGTAGGTTTGAAAGCGATTAAACAGAGTTAATTTTTGAGCAATTTTGATGAAAAAACGCGAAAATAACCATGAAGGAAGCGTTTTATCGAAAAACGGACTTCAGATTCGTGTTCAGCACCCCGAAAAACCCCTTAGAGAGTAGGTTTGAAAGCGATTAAACAGAGTTAATTTTTGAGCATTTTGATGAAAAAACGCGAAAATAACCATGAAGGAAGCGTTTTATCGAAAAACGGACTTCAGATTCGTGTTCAGCACCCCGAAAACCCCTTAGAGAGTAGGTTTGAAAGCGATTAAACAGAGTTAATTTTTGAGCAATTTTGATGAAAAAACGCGAAAATAACCATGAAGGAAGCGTTTTATCGAAAAACGGACTTCAGATTCGTGTTCAGCACCCCGAAAAACCCCTTAGAGAGTAGGTTTGAAAGCGATTAAACAGAGTTAATTTTTGAGCAATTTTGATGAAAAAACGCGAAAATAACCATGAAGGAAGCGTTTTATCGAAAAACGGACTTCAGATTCGTGTTCAGCACCCCGAAAAACCCCTTAGAGAGTAGGTTTGAAAGCGATTAAACAGAGTTAATTTTTGAGCAATTTTGATGAAAAAACGCGAAAATAACCATGAAGGAAGCGTTTTATCGAAAAACGGACTTCAGATTCGTGTTCAGCACCCCGAAAAACCCCTTAGAGAGTAGGTTTGAAAGCGATTAAACAGAGTTAATTTTTGAGCAATTTTGATGAAAAAACGCGAAAATAACCATGAAGGAAGCGTTTTATCGAAAAACGGACTTCAGATTCGTGTTCAGCACCCCGAAAAAAACCCCTTAGAGAGTAGGTTTGAAAGCGATTAAACAGAGTTAATTTTTGAGCAATTTTGATGAAAAAACGCGAAAATAACCATGAAGGAAGCGTTTTATCGAAAAACGGACTTCAGATTCGTGTTCAGCACCCCGAAAAACCCCTTAGAGAGTAGGTTTGAAAGCGATTAAACAGAGTTAATTTTTGAGCAATTTTGATGAAAAAACGCGAAAATAACCATGAAGGAAGCGTTTTATCGAAAAACGGACTTCAGATTCGTGTTCAGCACCCCGAAAAACCCCTTAGAGAGTAGGTTTGAAAGCGATTAAACAGAGTTAATTTTTGAGCAATTTTGATGAAAAAACGCGAAAATAACCATGAAGGAAGCGTTTTATCGAAAAACGGACTTCAGATTCGTGTTCAGCACCCCGAAAAACCCCTTAGAGAGTAGGTTTGAAAGCGATTAAACAGAGTTAATTTTTGAGCAATTTTGATGAAAAAACGCGAAAATAACCATGAAGGAAGCGTTTTATCGAAAAACGGACTTCAGATTCGTGTTCAGCACCCCGAAAAACCCCTTAGAGAGTAGGTTTGAAAGCGATTAAACAGAGTTAATTTTTGAGCAATTTTGATGAAAAAACGCGAAAATAACCATGAAGGAAGCGTTTTATCGAAAAACGGACTTCAGATTCGTGTTCAGCACCCCGAAAAACCCCTTAGAGAGTAGGTTTGAAAGCGATTAAACAGAGTTAATTTTTGAGCAATTTTGATGAAAAAACGCGAAAATAACCATGAAGGAAGCGTTTTATCGAAAAACGGACTTCAGATTCGTGTTCAGCACCCCGAAAAACCCCTTAGAGAGTAGGTTTGAAAGCGATTAAACAGAGTTAATTTTTGAGCAATTTTGATGAAAAAACGCGAAAATAACCATGAAGGAAGCGTTTTATCGAAAAACGGACTTCAGATTATTGTTCAGCACCCCGAAAAACCCCTTAGAGAGTAGGTTTGAAAGCGATTAAACAGAGTTAATTTTTGAGCAATTTTGATGAAAAAACGCGAAAATAACCATGAAGGAAGCGTTTTATCGAAAAACGGACTTCAGATTCGTGTTCAGCACCCCGAAAAACCCCTTAGAGAGTAGGTTTGAAAGCGATTAAACAGAGTTAATTTTTGAGCAATTTTGATGAAAAAACGCGAAAATAACCATGAAGGAAGCGTTTTATCGAAAAACGGACTTCAGATTCGTGTTCAGCACCCCGAAAACCCCTTAGAGAGTAGGTTTGAAAGCGATTAAACAGAGTTAATTTTTGAGACATTTTGATGAAAAAACGCGAAAATAACCATGAAGGAAGCGTTTTATCGAAAAACGGACTTCAGATTATTGTTCAGCACCGCACCCCGAAAAACCCCTTAGAGAGTAGGTTTGAAAGCGATTAAACAGAGTTAATTTTTGAGCAATTTTGATGAAAAAACGCGAAAATAACCATGAAGGAAGCGTTTTACGAAAAACGGACTTCAGATTCGTGTTCAGCACCCCGAAAAACCCCTTAGAGAGTAGGTTTGAAAGCGATTAAACAGAGTTAATTTTTGAGCAATTTTGATGAAAAAACGCGAAAATAACCATGAAGGAAGCGTTTTATCGAAAAACGGACTTCAGATTCGTGTTCAGCACCCCGAAAAACCCCTTAGAGAGTAGGTTTGAAAGCGATTAAACAGAGTTAATTTTTGAGCAATTTTGATGAAAAAACGCGAAAATAACCATGAAGGAAGCGTTTTATCGAAAAACGGACTTCAGATTCGTGTTCAGCACCCCGAAAAACCCCTTAGAGAGTAGGTTTGAAAGCGATTAAACAGAGTTAATTTTTGAGCAATTTTGATGAAAAAACGCGAAAATAACCATGAAGGAAGCGTTTTATCGAAAAACGGACTTCAGATTCGTGTTCAGCACCCCGAAAAACCCCTTAGAGAGTAGGTTTGAAAGCGATTAAACAGAGTTAATTTTTGAGCAATTTTGATGAAAAAACGCGAAAATAACCATGAAGGAAGCGTTTTATCGAAAAACGGACTTCAGATTCGTGTTCAGCACCCCGAAAAACCCCTTAGAGAGTAGGTTTGAAAGCGATTAAACAGAGTTAATTTTTGAGCAATTTTGATGAAAAAACGCGAAAATAACCATGAAGGAAGCGTTTTATCGAAAAACGGACTTCAGATTCGTGTTCAGCACCCCGAAAAACCCCTTAGAGAGTAGGTTTGAAAGCGATTAAACAGAGTTAATTTTTGAGCAATTTTGATGAAAAAACGCGAAAATAACCATGAAGGAAGCGTTTTATCGAAAAACGGACTTCAGATTCGTGTTCAGCACCCCGAAAAACCCCTTAGAGAGTAGGTTTGAAAGCGATTAAACAGAGTTAATTTTTGAGCAATTTTGATGAAAAAACGCGAAAATAACCATGAAGGAAGCGTTTTATCGAAAAACGGACTTCAGATTCGTGTTCAGCACCCCGAAAAACCCCTTAGAGAGTAGGTTTGAAAGCGATTAAACAGAGTTAATTTTTGAGCAATTTTGATGAAAAAACGCGAAAATAACCATGAAGGAAGCGTTTTATCGAAAAACGGACTTCAGATTCGTGTTCAGCACCCCGAAAAACCCCTTAGAGAGTAGGTTTGAAAGCGATTAAACAGAGTTAATTTTTGAGCAATTTTGATGAAAAAACGCGAAAATAACCATGAAGGAAGCGTTTTATCGAAAAACGGACTTCAGATTCGTGTTCAGCACCCCGAAAAACCCCTTAGAGAGTAGGTTTGAAAGCGATTAAACAGAGTTAATTTTTGAGCAATTTTGATGAAAAAACGCGAAAATAACCATGAAGGAAGCGTTTTATCGAAAAACGGACTTCAGATTCGTGTTCAGCACCCCGAAAAACCCCTTAGAGAGTAGGTTTGAAAGCGATTAAACAGAGTTAATTTTTGAGCAATTTTGATGAAAAAACGCGAAAATAACCATGAAGGAAGCGTTTTATCGAAAAACGGACTTCAGATTCGTGTTCAGCACCCCGAAAAACCCCTTAGAGAGTAGGTTTGAAAGCGATTAAACAGAGTTAATTTTTGAGCAATTTTGATGAAAAAACGCGAAAATAACCATGAAGGAAGCGTTTTATCGAAAAACGGACTTCAGATTCGTGTTCAGCACCCCGAAAAACCCCTTAGAGAGTAGGTTTGAAAGCGATTAAACAGAGTTAATTTTTGAGCAATTTTGATGAAAAAACGCGAAAATAACCATGAAGGAAGCGTTTTATCGAAAAACGGACTTCAGATTCGTGTTCAGCACCCCGAAAAACCCCTTAGAGAGTAGGTTTGAAAGCGATTAAACAGAGTTAATTTTTGAGCAATTTTGATGAAAAAACGCGAAAATAACCATGAAGGAAGCGTTTTATCGAAAAACGGACTTCAGATTCGTGTTCAGCACCCCGAAAAACCCCTTAGAGAGTAGGTTTGAAAGCGATTAAACAGAGTTAATTTTTGAGCAATTTTGATGAAAAAACGCGAAAATAACCATGAAGGAAGCGTTTTATCGAAAAACGGACTTCAGATTCGTGTTCAGCACCCCGAAAAACCCCTTAGAGAGTAGGTTTGAAAGCGATTAAACAGAGTTAATTTTTGAGCAATTTTGATGAAAAAACGCGAAAATAACCATGAAGGAAGCGTTTTATCGAAAAACGGACTTCAGATTCGTGTTCAGCACCCCGAAAAACCCCTTAGAGAGTAGGTTTGAAAGCGATTAAACAGAGTTAATTTTTGAGCAATTTTGATGAAAAAACGCGAAAATAACCATGAAGGAAGCGTTTTATCGAAAAACGGACTTCAGATTCGTGTTCAGCACCCCGAAAAACCCCTTAGAGAGTAGGTTTGAAAGCGATTAAACAGAGTTAATTTTTGAGCAATTTTGATGAAAAAACGCGAAAATAACCATGAAGGAAGCGTTTTATCGAAAAACGGACTTCAGATTCGTGTTCAGCACCCCGAAAAACCCCTTAGAGAGTAGGTTTGAAAGCGATTAAACAGAGTTAATTTTTGAGCAATTTTGATGAAAAAACGCGAAAATAACCATGAAGGAAGCGTTTTATCGAAAAACGGACTTCAGATTCGTGTTCAGCACCCCGAAAAACCCCTTAGAGAGTAGGTTTGAAAGCGATTAAACAGAGTTAATTTTTGAGCAATTTTGATGAAAAAACGCGAAAATAACCATGAAGGAAGCGTTTTATCGAAAAACGGACTTCAGATTCGTGTTCAGCACCCCGAAAACCCCTTAGAGAGTAGGTTTGAAAGCGATTAAACAGAGTTAATTTTTGAGCAATTTTGATGAAAAAACGCGAAAATAACCATGAAGGAAGCGTTTTATCGAAAAACGGACTTCAGATTCGTGTTCAGCACCCCGAAAAACCCCTTAGAGAGTAGGTTTGAAAGCGATTAAACAGAGTTAATTTTTGAGCAATTTTGATGAAAAAACGCGAAAATAACCATGAAGGAAGCGTTTTATCGAAAAACGGACTTCAGATTCGTGTTCAGCACCCCGAAAAACCCCTTAGAGAGTAGGTTTGAAAGCGATTAAACAGAGTTAATTTTTGAGCAATTTTGATGAAAAAACGCGAAAATAACCATGAAGGAAGCGTTTTATCGAAAAACGGACTTCAGATTCGTGTTCAGCACCCCGAAAAACCCCTTAGAGAGTAGGTTTGAAAGCGATTAAACAGAGTTAATTTTTGAGCAATTTTGATGAAAAAACGCGAAAATAACCATGAAGGAAGCGTTTTATCGAAAAACGGACTTCAGATTCGTGTTCAGCACCCCGAAAAACCCCTTAGAGAGTAGGTTTGAAAGCGATTAAACAGAGTTAATTTTTGAGCAATTTTGATGAAAAAACGCGAAAATAACCATGAAGGAAGCGTTTTATCGAAAAACGGACTTCAGATTCGTGTTCAGCACCCCGAAAAACCCCTTAGAGAGTAGGTTTGAAAGCGATTAAACAGAGTTAATTTTTGAGCAATTTTGATGAAAAAACGCGAAAATAACCATGAAAAGCGTTTTATCGAAAAACGGACTTCAGATTCGTGTTCAGCACCCCGAAAAACCCCTTAGAGAGTAGGTTTGAAAGCGATTAAACAGAGTTAATTTTTGAGCAATTTTGATGAAAAAACGCGAAAATAACCATGAAGGAAGCGTTTTATCGAAAAACGGACTTCAGATTCGTGTTCAGCACCCCGAAAAACCCCTTAGAGAGTAGGTTTGAAAGCGATTAAACAGAGTTAATTTTTGAGCAATTTTGATGAAAAAACGCGAAAATAACCATGAAGGAAGCGTTTTATCGAAAAACGGACTTCAGATTCGTGTTCAGCACCCCGAAAAACCCCTTAGAGAGTAGGTTTGAAAGCGATTAAACAGAGTTAATTTTTGAGCAATTTTGATGAAAAAACGCGAAAATAACCATGAAGGAAGCGTTTTATCGAAAAACGGACTTCAGATTCGTGTTCAGCACCCCGAAAAACCCCTTAGAGAGTAGGTTTGAAAGCGATTAAACAGAGTTAATTTTTGAGCAATTTTGATGAAAAAACGCGAAAATAACCATGAAGGAAGCGTTTTATCGAAAAACGGACTTCAGATTCGTGTTCAGCACCCCGAAAAACCCCTTAGAGAGTAGGTTTGAAAGCGATTAAACAGAGTTAATTTTTGAGCAATTTTGATGAAAAAACGCGAAAATAACCATGAAGGAAGCGTTTTATCGAAAAACGGACTTCAGATTCGTGTTCAGCACCCCGAAAAACCCCTTAGAGAGTAGGTTTGAAAGCGATTAAACAGAGTTAATTTTTGAGCAATTTTGATGAAAAAACGCGAAAATAACCATGAAGGAAGCGTTTTATCGAAAAACGGACTTCAGATTCGTGTTCAGCACCCCGAAAAACCCCTTAGAGAGTAGGTTTGAAAGCGATTAAACAGAGTTAATTTTTGAGCAATTTTGATGAAAAAACGCGAAAATAACCATGAAGGAAGCGTTTTATCGAAAAACGGACTTCAGATTCGTTCAGCACCCCGAAAAACCCCTTAGAGAGTAGGTTTGAAAGCGATTAAACAGAGTTAATTTTTGAGCAATTTTGATGAAAAAACGCGAAAATAACCATGAAGGAAGCGTTTTATCGAAAAACGGACTTCAGATTCGTGTTCAGCACCCCGAAAAACCCCTTAGAGAGTAGGTTTGAAAGCGATTAAACAGAGTTAATTTTTGAGCAATTTTGATGAAAAAACGCGAAAATAACCATGAAGGAAGCGTTTTATCGAAAAACGGACTTCAGATTCGTGTTCAGCACCCCGAAAAACCCCTTAGAGAGTAGGTTTGAAAGCGATTAAACAGAGTTAATTTTTGAGCAATTTTGATGAAAAAACGCGAAAATAACCATGAAGGAAGCGTTTTATCGAAAAACGGACTTCAGATTCGTGTTCAGCACCCCGAAAAACCCCTTAGAGAGTAGGTTTGAAAGCGATTAAACAGAGTTAATTTTTGAGCAATTTTGATGAAAAAACGCGAAAATAACCATGAAGGAAGCGTTTTATCGAAAAACGGACTTCAGATTCGTGTTCAGCACCCCGAAAAACCCCTTAGAGAGTAGGTTTGAAAGCGATTAAACAGAGTTAATTTTTGAGCAATTTTGATGAAAAAACGCGAAAATAACCATGAAGGAAGCGTTTTATCGAAAAACGGACTTCAGATTCGTGTTCAGCACCCCGAAAAACCCCTTAGAGAGTAGGTTTGAAAGCGATTAAACAGAGTTAATTTTTGAGCAATTTTGATGAAAAAACGCGAAAATAACCATGAAGGAAGCGTTTTATCGAAAAACGGACTTCAGATTCGTGTTCAGCACCCCGAAAAACCCCTTAGAGAGTAGGTTTGAAAGCGATTAAACAGAGTTAATTTTTGAGCAATTTTGATGAAAAAACGCGAAAATAACCATGAAGGAAGCGTTTTATCGAAAAACGGACTTCAGATTCGTGTTCAGCACCCCGAAAAACCCCTTAGAGAGTAGGTTTGAAAGCGATTAAACAGAGTTAATTTTTGAGCAATTTTGATGAAAAAACGCGAAAATAACCATGAAGGAAGCGTTTTATCGAAAAACGGACTTCAGATTCGTGTTCAGCACCCCGAAAAACCCCTTAGAGAGTAGGTTTGAAAGCGATTAAACAGAGTTAATTTTTGAGCAATTTTGATGAAAAAACGCGAAAATAACCATGAAGGAAGCGTTTTATCGAAAAACGGACTTCAGATTCGTGTTCAGCACCCCGAAAAACCCCTTAGAGAGTAGGTTTGAAAGCGATTAAACAGAGTTAATTTTTGAGCAATTTTTGATGAAAAAACGCGAAAATAACCATGAAGGAAGCGTTTTATCGAAAAACGGACTTCAGATTCGTGTTCAGCACCCCGAAAAACCCCTTAGAGAGTAGGTTTGAAAGCGATTAAACAGAGTTAATTTTTGAGCAATTTTGATGAAAAAACGCGAAAATAACCATGAAGGAAGCGTTTTATCGAAAAACGGACTTCAGATTCGTGTTCAGCACCCCGAAAAACCCCTTAGAGAGTAGGTTTGAAAGCGATTAAACAGAGTTAATTTTTGAGCAATTTTGATGAAAAAACGCGAAAATAACCATGAAGGAAGCGTTTTATCGAAAAACGGACTTCAGATTCGTGTTCAGCACCCCGAAAAACCCCTTAGAGAGTAGGTTTGAAAGCGATTAAACAGAGTTAATTTTTGAGCAATTTTGATGAAAAAACGCGAAAATAACCATGAAGGAAGCGTTTTATCGAAAAACGGACTTCAGATTCGTGTTCAGCACCCCGAAAAACCCCTTAGAGAGTAGGTTTGAAAGCGATTAAACAGAGTTAATTTTTGAGCAATTTTGATGAAAAAACGCGAAAATAACCATGAAGGAAGCGTTTTATCGAAAAACGGACTTCAGATTCGTGTTCAGCACCCCGAAAAACCCCTTAGAGAGTAGGTTTGAAAGCGATTAAACAGAGTTAATTTTTGAGCAATTTTGATGAAAAAACGCGAAAATAACCATGAAGGAAGCGTTTTATCGAAAAACGGACTTCAGATTCGTGTTCAGCACCCCGAAAAACCCCTTAGAGAGTAGGTTTGAAAGCGATTAAACAGAGTTAATTTTTGAGCAATTTTGATGAAAAAACGCGAAAATAACCATGAAGGAAGCGTTTTATCGAAAAACGGACTTCAGATTCGTGTTCAGCACCCCGAAAAACCCCTTAGAGAGTAGGTTTGAAAGCGATTAAACAGAGTTAATTTTTGAGCAATTTTGATGAAAAAACGCGAAAATAACCATGAAGGAAGCGTTTTATCGAAAAACGGACTTCAGATTCGTGTTCAGCACCCCGAAAAACCCCTTAGAGAGTAGGTTTGAAAGCGATTAAACAGAGTTAATTTTTGAGCAATTTTGATGAAAAAACGCGAAAATAACCATGAAGGAAGCGTTTTATCGAAAAACGGACTTCAGATTCGTGTTCAGCACCCCGAAAAACCCCTTAGAGAGTAGGTTTGAAAGCGATTAAACAGAGTTAATTTTTGAGCAATTTTGATGAAAAAACGCGAAAATAACCATGAAGGAAGCGTTTTATCGAAAAACGGACTTCAGATTCGTGTTCAGCACCCCGAAAAACCCCTTAGAGAGTAGGTTTGAAAGCGATTAAACAGAGTTAATTTTTGAGCAATTTTGATGAAAAAACGCGAAAATAACCATGAAGGAAGCGTTTTATCGAAAAACGGACTTCAGATTCGTGTTCAGCACCCCGAAAAACCCCTTAGAGAGTAGGTTTGAAAGCGATTAAACAGAGTTAATTTTTGAGCAATTTTGATGAAAAAACGCGAAAATAACCATGAAGGAAGCGTTTTATCGAAAAACGGACTTCAGATTCGTGTTCAGCACCCCGAAAAACCCCTTAGAGAGTAGGTTTGAAAGCGATTAAACAGAGTTAATTTTTGAGCAATTTTGATGAAAAAACGCGAAAATAACCATGAAGGAAGCGTTTTATCGAAAAACGGACTTCAGATTCGTGTTCAGCACCCCGAAAAACCCCTTAGAGAGTAGGTTTGAAAGCGATTAAACAGAGTTAATTTTTGAGCAATTTTGATGAAAAAACGCGAAAATAACCATGAAAGCGTTTTATCGAAAAACGGACTTCAGATTCGTGTTCAGCACCCCGAAAAACCCCTTAGAGAGTAGGTTTGAAAGCGATTAAACAGAGTTAATTTTTGAGCAATTTTGATGAAAAAACGCGAAAATAACCATGAAGGAAGCGTTTTATCGAAAAACGGACTTCAGATTCGTGTTCAGCACCCCGAAAAACCCCTTAGAGTAGGTTTGAAAGCGATTAAACAGAGTTAATTTTTGAGCAATTTTGATGAAAAAACGCGAAAATAACCATGAAGGAAGCGTTTTATCGAAAAACGGACTTCAGATTCGTGTTCAGCACCCCGAAAAACCCCTTAGAGAGTAGGTTTGAAAGCGATTAAACAGAGTTAATTTTTGAGCAATTTTGATGAAAAAACGCGAAAATAACCATGAAGGAAGCGTTTTATCGAAAAACGGACTTCAGATTCGTGTTCAGCACCCCGAAAAACCCCTTAGAGAGTAGGTTTGAAAGCGATTAAACAGAGTTAATTTTTGAGCAATTTTGATGAAAAAACGCGAAAATAACCATGAAGGAAGCGTTTTATCGAAAAACGGACTTCAGATTCGTGTTCAGCACCCCGAAAAACCCCTTAGAGAGTAGGTTTGAAAGCGATTAAACAGAGTTAATTTTTGAGCAATTTTGATGAAAAAACGCGAAAATAACCATGAAGGAAGCGTTTTATCGAAAAACGGACTTCAGATTCGTGTTCAGCACCCCGAAAAACCCCTTAGAGAGTAGGTTTGAAAGCGATTAAACAGAGTTAATTTTTGAGCAATTTTGATGAAAAAACGCGAAAATAACCATGAAGGAAGCGTTTTATCGAAAAACGGACTTCAGATTCGTGTTCAGCACCCCGAAAAACCCCTTAGAGAGTAGGTTTGAAAGCGATTAAACAGAGTTAATTTTTGAGCAATTTTGATGAAAAAACGCGAAAATAACCATGAAGGAAGCGTTTTATCGAAAAACGGACTTCAGATTCGTGTTCAGCACCCCGAAAAACCCCTTAGAGAGTAGGTTTGAAAGCGATTAAACAGAGTTAATTTTTGAGCAATTTTGATGAAAAAACGCGAAAATAACCATGAAGGAAGCGTTTTATCGAAAAACGGACTTCAGATTCGTGTTCAGCACCCCGAAAAACCCCTTAGAGAGTAGGTTTGAAAGCGATTAAACAGAGTTAATTTTTGAGCAATTTTGATGAAAAAACGCGAAAATAACCATGAAGGAAGCGTTTTATCGAAAAACGGACTTCAGATTCGTGTTCAGCACCCCGAAAAACCCCTTAGAGAGTAGGTTTGAAAGCGATTAAACAGAGTTAATTTTTGAGCAATTTTGATGAAAAAACGCGAAAATAACCATGAAGGAAGCGTTTTATCGAAAACGGACTTCAGATTCGTGTTCAGCACCCCGAAAAACCCCTTAGAGAGTAGGTTTGAAAGCGATTAAACAGAGTTAATTTTTGAGCAATTTTGATGAAAAAACGCGAAAATAACCATGAAGGAAGCGTTTTATCGAAAAACGGACTTCAGATTCGTGTTCAGCACCCCGAAAAACCCCTTAGAGAGTAGGTTTGAAAGCGATTAAACAGAGTTAATTTTTGAGCAATTTTGATGAAAAAACGCGAAAATAACCATGAAGGAAGCGTTTTATCGAAAAACGGACTTCAGATTCGTGTTCAGCACCCCGAAAAACCCCTTAGAGAGTAGGTTTGAAAGCGATTAAACAGAGTTAATTTTTGAGCAATTTTGATGAAAAAACGCGAAAATAACCATGAAGGAAGCGTTTTATCGAAAAACGGACTTCAGATTCGTGTTCAGCACCCCGAAAAACCCCTTAGAGAGTAGGTTTGAAAGCGATTAAACAGAGTTAATTTTTGAGCAATTTTGATGAAAAAACGCGAAAATAACCATGAAGGAAGCGTTTTATCGAAAAACGGACTTCAGATTCGTGTTCAGCACCCCGAAAAACCCCTTAGAGAGTAGGTTTGAAAGCGATTAAACAGAGTTAATTTTTGAGCAATTTTGATGAAAAAACGCGAAAATAACCATGAAGGAAGCGTTTTATCGAAAAACGGACTTCAGATTCGTGTTCAGCACCCCGAAAAACCCCTTAGAGTAGGTTTGAAAGCGATTAAACAGAGTTAATTTTTGAGCAATTTTGATGAAAAAACGCGAAAATAACCATGAAGGAAGCGTTTTATCGAAAAACGGACTTCAGATTCGTGTTCAGCACCCCGAAAAACCCCTTAGAGAGTAGGTTTGAAAGCGATTAAACAGAGTTAATTTTTGAGCAATTTTGATGAAAAAACGCGAAAATAACCATGAAGGAAGCGTTTTATCGAAAAACGGACTTCAGATTCGTGTTCAGCACCCCGAAAAACCCCTTAGAGAGTAGGTTTGAAAGCGATTAAACAGAGTTAATTTTTGAGCAATTTTGATGAAAAAACGCGAAAATAACCATGAAGGAAGCGTTTTATCGAAAAACGGACTTCAGATTCGTGTTCAGCACCCCGAAAAACCCCTTAGAGAGTAGGTTTGAAAGCGATTAAACAGAGTTAATTTTTGAGCAATTTTGATGAAAAAACGCGAAAATAACCATGAAGGAAGCGTTTTATCGAAAAACGGACTTCAGATTCGTGTTCAGCACCCCGAAAAACCCCTTAGAGAGTAGGTTTGAAAGCGATTAAACAGAGTTAATTTTTGAGCAATTTTGATGAAAAAACGCGAAAATAACCATGAAGGAAGCGTTTTATCGAAAAACGGACTTCAGATTCGTGTTCAGCACCCCGAAAAACCCCTTAGAGAGTAGGTTTGAAAGCGATTAAACAGAGTTAATTTTTGAGCAATTTTGATGAAAAAACGCGAAAATAACCATGAAGGAAGCGTTTTATCGAAAAACGGACTTCAGATTCGTGTTCAGCACCCCGAAAAACCCCTTAGAGAGTAGGTTTGAAAGCGATTAAACAGAGTTAATTTTTGAGCAATTTTGATGAAAAAACGCGAAAATAACCATGAAGGAAGCGTTTTATCGAAAAACGGACTTCAGATTCGTGTTCAGCACCCCGAAAAACCCCTTAGAGAGTAGGTTTGAAAGCGATTAAACAGAGTTAATTTTTGAGCAATTTTGATGAAAAAACGCGAAAATAACCATGAAGGAAGCGTTTTATCGAAAAACGGACTTCAGATTCGTGTTCAGCACCCCGAAAAACCCCTTAGAGAGTAGGTTTGAAAGCGATTAAACAGAGTTAATTTTTGAGCAATTTTGATGAAAAAACGCGAAAATAACCATGAAGGAAGCGTTTTATCGAAAAACGGACTTCAGATTCGTGTTCAGCACCCCGAAAAACCCCTTAGAGAGTAGGTTTGAAAGCGATTAAACAGAGTTAATTTTTGAGCAATTTTGATGAAAAAACGCGAAAATAACCATGAAGGAAGCGTTTTATCGAAAAACGGACTTCAGATTCGTGTTCAGCACCCCGAAAAACCCCTTAGAGAGTAGGTTTGAAAGCGATTAAACAGAGTTAATTTTTGAGCAATTTTGATGAAAAAACGCGAAAATAACCATGAAGGAAGCGTTTTATCGAAAAACGGACTTCAGATTCGTGTTCAGCACCCCGAAAAACCCCTTAGAGAGTAGGTTTGAAAGCGATTAAACAGAGTTAATTTTTGAGCAATTTTGATGAAAAAACGCGAAAATAACCATGAAGGAAGCGTTTTATCGAAAAACGGACTTCAGATTCGTGTTCAGCACCCCGAAAAACCCCTTAGAGAGTAGGTTTGAAAGCGATTAAACAGAGTTAATTTTTGAGCAATTTTGATGAAAAAACGCGAAAATAACCATGAAGGAAGCGTTTTATCGAAAAACGGACTTCAGATTCGTGTTCAGCACCCCGAAAAACCCCTTAGAGAGTAGGTTTGAAAGCGATTAAACAGAGTTAATTTTTGAGCAATTTTGATGAAAAAACGCGAAAATAACCATGAAGGAAGCGTTTTATCGAAAAACGGACTTCAGATTCGTGTTCAGCACCCCGAAAAACCCCTTAGAGAGTAGGTTTGAAAGCGATTAAACAGAGTTAATTTTTGAGCAATTTTGATGAAAAAACGCGAAAATAACCATGAAGGAAGCGTTTTATCGAAAAACGGACTTCAGATTCGTGTTCAGCACCCCGAAAAACCCCTTAGAGAGTAGGTTTGAAAGCGATTAAACAGAGTTAATTTTTGAGCAATTTTGATGAAAAAACGCGAAAATAACCATGAAGGAAGCGTTTTATCGAAAAACGGACTTCAGATTCGTGTTCAGCACCCCGAAAAACCCCTTAGAGAGTAGGTTTGAAAGCGATTAAACAGAGTTAATTTTTGAGCAATTTTGATGAAAAAACGCGAAAATAACCATGAAGGAAGCGTTTTATCGAAAAACGGACTTCAGATTCGTGTTCAGCACCCCGAAAAACCCCTTAGAGAGTAGGTTTGAAAGCGATTAAACAGAGTTAATTTTTGAGCAATTTTGATGAAAAAACGCGAAAATAACCATGAAGGAAGCGTTTTATCGAAAAACGGACTTCAGATTCGTGTTCAGCACCCCGAAAAACCCCTTAGAGAGTAGGTTTGAAAGGGATTAAACAGAGTTAAATTTTTGAGCAATTTTGATGAAAAAACGCGAAAATAACCATGAAGGAAGCGTTTTATCGAAAAACGGACTTCAGATTCGTGTTCAGCACCCCGAAAAACCCCTTAGAGAGTAGGTTTGAAAGCGATTAAACAGAGTTAATTTTTGAGCAATTTTGATGAAAAAACGCGAAAATAACCATGAAGGAAGCGTTTTATCGAAAAACGGACTTCAGATTCGTGTTCAGCACCCCGAAAAACCCCTTAGAGAGTAGGTTTGAAAGCGATTAAACAGAGTTAATTTTTGAGCAATTTTGATGAAAAAACGCCAAAATAACCATGAAGGAAGCGTTTTATCGAAAAAAGGACTTCAGATTCGTGTTCAGCACCCCGAAAAACCCCTTAGAGAGTAGGTTTGAAAGCGATTAAACAGAGTTAATTTTTGAGCAATTTTGATGAAAAAACGCGAAAATAACCATGAAGGAAGCGTTTTATCGAAAAAAGGACTTCAGATTCGTGTTCAGCACCCCGAAAACCCCTAGAGAGTAGGTTTGAAAGCGATTAAACAGAGTTTATTTTTGAGCAATTTTGATGAAAAAACGCGAAAATAACGAGTTAATTTTTGGGCAATTTTGATGAAAAAACGCGAAAATAACCATGAAGGAAGCGTTTTATCGAAAAAGGACTTCAGATTCGTGTTCAGCACCCCGAAAAACCCCTTAGAGAGTAGGTTTGAAAGCGATTAAACAGAGTTAATTTTTGAGCAATTTTGATGAAAAAACGCGAAAATAACCATGAAGGAAGCGTTTTATCGAAAAAACGGACTTCAGATTCGTGTTCAGCACCCCGAAAAACCCCTTAGAGAGTAGGTTTGAAAGCGATTAAACAGAGTTAATTTTTGAGCAATTTTGATGAAAAAACGCGAAAATAACCATGAAGGAAGCGTTTTATCGAAAAAGGACTTCAGATTCGTGTTCAGCACCCCGAAAAACCCCTTAGAGAGTAGGTTTGAAAGCGATTAAACAGAGTTAATTTTTGAGCAATTTTGATGAAAAAACGCGAAAATAACCATGAAGGAAGCGTTTTATCGAAAAACGGACTTCAGATTCGTGTTCAGCACCCCGAAAAACCCCTTAGAGAGTAGGTTTGAAAGCGATTAAACAGAGTTAATTTTTGAGCAATTTTGATGAAAAAACGCGAAAATAACCATGAAGGAAGCGTTTTATCGAAAAAAGGACTTCAGATTCGTGTTCAGCACCCCGAAAAACCCCTTAGAGAGTAGGTTTGAAAGCGATTAAACAGAGTTAATTTTTGAGCAATTTTGATGAAAAAACGCGAAAATAACCATGAAGGAAGCGTTTTATCGAAAAACGGACTTCAGATTCGTGTTCAGCACCCCGAAAAACCCCTTAGAGAGTGGTTTGAAAGCGATTAAACAGAGTTAATTTTTGAGCAATTTTGATGAAAAAACGCGAAAATAACCATGAAGGAAGCGTTTTATCGAAAAACGGACTTCAGATTCGTGTTCAGCACCCCGAAAAACCCCTTAGAGAGTAGGTTTGAAAGCGATTAAACAGAGTTAATTTTTGAGACATTTTG
>JAVIWC010000298.1:0-16772 GCA_031894815.1 Creontiades dilutus
GAAAACCGCGATCTAACTTTTCAACAGCCGTATGATCAAGCTGTAGCATTAGAGACGGCACAAATTCAATCAGCCTCCTTTCTATTAACAAATTTCTGTCTTAACGCTGTGTCAAAAACTACGCTTGATTAATCACAAAACACAATTTCAGGCAGCTGCTGCCTTCAGTCAATCAAGTAAATCTAAGTGTTGTGTCTGTGGTCGTGGAAAACACCTTTGTTCCGCATTTCCGGCCAAAGAAGTCATCTGTGAAACTTGCAGCAAAGTTGGCCACTTCTCCATTGTTTGTTTGTCTAAAAAAAAGCGAGGGACAGCTAGCAATGTTGATAGTAATTATTCATATCAGGATCAAGGAAAACCAGTAGTGGCAGCCGCTCCTAAGTTCTTGTTAAAGTCAACCGTAGACATTCAAATAAACGAAATTCACGCTCAAGCTTTAATCAATATTGGTAGTTCGTCATCTTACATTGATGAAAAGTTTGCAACAAATTAAACATTCGTTTGATCCCAGGAAACGCCAACATTTCAAACAGTGAACACGGCTCTTTAACCGTACAGCTTCAGAGCCCCTTCCCTCGGGACGCCTTCCGTTGCCTAGCGACCCCTCGCATGGCGCTTCCCTCTCTCCGCGGCGCCCCTCTTCCACTCGTCACCCCACGCTACGGGCTATTAAAATCCGATTGTTCTCGCCGCCAGACAATCATTCGGCCCACCGGCTCCTACGAATCATTTCCTCGCTGCGCTCCGCTCCGAACTTCGCGTCTTTCACCACGGTTGAGACACCTCGAACGGTTAACCGCCTATTAGAGGGAGCCTCCCGATCGTCGCCTGGTCGTCGAGCCGTCATTTAGCACGGTTGAAAGAGGCAAATTCTGCCCACGGCGCGAAAGCCAGAACGGTTTTTAACCTATTACGGTAATCCGCCGTCTCTACGACCACGCCTCGTCGAAATTCAACTTTAATTCGTCTTCTTCTTCTCATTCACGACGCAGACCCGTCTCAGAACACGACTTGTCGGCACGATGACTTCACCATCTTCTTCTTCCGTGCCTCCGTCGAAACTACCTACGTTTGAGCCTTCACTTACGACCATCTGGTTGAAACAACTGGACGCAGCATGTGTCTACGAGAAACTTACAACGGAAGCTGAAAAATTTCGCCGTGGCTTCCTTTCACTCGACACGAAACATGCAGAGCTAGTCGCTGATATTGAGCCTTCTTCAGCGAATGCATACCAGCTCTTCTGTTCACGACTTAAATCGGCTTATGAGCCAACGGACGCCTCTGCTGTTGCTTCTCTTCTCAGCTCGCCTGCGTTAGATGAACTTCTTCCGTCAGCCTTCATGCGCAAAATTCGCAGAATTCTTCCGGATGATACACCTGGCTCTCTACTTCGAGCGGTATTTTTAAAAGCTCTTCCAGACACTATTCGTCTCGTCGTAGCCTCGAGTAAGGACACCGACGTATCGAAACTCGCTTTACTCGCTGATCGTCTTCTCCCTTTCTGCCCAGCTCCTTCGGCTACTGCTGCTGTTCACCAAACCGACGAACAAGAAATTGAGGTGATTCGAGCACCGCGAACACGCACCTTTCGCAAACCTACCTCTACGAGTAAACAAAATCGCCTCTGTTTCTACCACTCACGTTGGGGAAAAAACGCAAGAAACTGCAAGCATCCCTGCGCATGGAAACAGACTCCAAAAAACGACTTCGCACAGCCCCATCAGCGGTAACGGCTGTGCGCTCATCTCGTCGTGAACGCCTGTTCATCCGCTGCAAACGGTCCAACTTGGACTTCCTCGTAGACACCGGAAGTGACCTTTCTATCCTTCCCAACTCTCTCCTACGTCGACAGCGTGAATCTGTCTCTGCATTAACTGCAGCTAACGGCTCAAAAATATGCACCTACGGTCAAATCGACGCTGCTGTACACCTTCCCGGCCTACAGCCTTACACTTGGCCTTTTGTAGTCGCAGACGTTCGCTCAGCAATTTTAGGGGCTGATTTCCTGAAGCACTACGGGCTCCTAGTCGACTTGACTAACAAACGGCTCATCGATTCTGCAGAGCAACGATTTTTGAGAGGAACGCTCAATCTCGCTTCCGCTGAAGAATCAGTCTGTACATCCGTCACGTCTACAGCTTCACGCTTCTCACGTCTGCTTTCCGACTACGTACCTTCTTCAACGCCTCTCGATAGCCCTATTGTCCATCACATCTCTACTAAAGGCCCTCCTTGCCATGCAAAACTCCGTCGTCTCGCGCCGGGCATTTTTCAAAAGGTTAAACAGCATTTTCAAGAAATGCTTCGTTCAGGCATCATCGAACCGTCCGATTCTCCATGGTCCAGCCCTCTTCATGTAGTCCCAAAACCGAATGGTGATATCCGCCCAGTCGGCGACTACAGGATTTTGAATCAACAGACGGTCCCTGATCGCTACAGCATCCCTCATTTGCATGATTTCACTCAGAATCTATACGGCTCAACGATATTCTCAACGCTTGATCTTCAACGCGCCTTCTTTCACTGTCACATTCACTCAAACGACGTGCCTAAGACAGCCATTCTTACTCCTTTCGGCACCTTTCAGTTTAAGAGAATGAATTATGGCCTCCGCAATGCACCTCAAACATGGCAAAGATACATGGATTACGTACTCCGCGACCTCAATTTCGTATTCTGCTACCTGGATGACCTTCTAATTGCCTCAAAAAATGAAGACGAACATTATCACCATCTTCAAGTCATTTTTAAACGACTTTCTTCCTTCGGCCTGCACATTAATAATTCAAAGTGCACATTAGCCCAGCCTTCTGTTAAATTCCTCGGCTACCTCGTCAGCAAGGACGGCATTTCGGCCTTACCAGAAAAAACGTCGTTAATTCAAACGTTCCCTCGGCCTCAGACAGTACACGATCTTCGCACCTTCCTCGGCCTAATAAACTTTTACCGTCGGGCCCTGCCTCATGCTGCTGAAGTTCTCTTACCTCTCGTCAGCCTCATACCTTCGGATGTAAAGAAGAAGGATACTCGTCTCATTGAATGGTCACCTTCCTCAATTCAGGCCTTCGAACAAGCAAAAAAATTAATTTCCGACGCCATCACTATCGCTCATCCCCACCCAACGCAGCCTCTCGTCCTCTTTACGGACTCTTCGGACTATGCCATTGGCGCTGCTTTGAATTATCAAGATCACGGCACACTTCGTCCTCTTGGATTTTTTTCAAAAGCGCTCACACCGGCTCAACGAAATTACAGCACATTCGACAGAGAATTACTCGCAATTTATTCCGCGATTATTCACTTTCGACCAATTCTGGAAGGTCGCTCTCTCCGCGTATTTACGGACCATCAACCGCTTTGTACAGCCCTCACTTCCACGCCCAAAACCGCACCGCCTATGCGCCTTCGCCAATTACGATTCATCTCTGAATTTACTTCCGACATCAGGTATAAAAAAGGCGTGGAAAACACAATGGCTGACTTTCTGTCACGCCTTCCTTCTACCTGCGATTCCGTTTCAGCCTTACCTTTTTCAATGGCCGAACTTCGCACCGCCCAACTAGAAGACCCCCACATAGAGAAAATGTATCTTCAGCCCCGCCTTATACATGGGTTCGAAATATTCTGCGACACTTCGGATGCGGTTCCTCGACCTTACATACCTTCTCCCTTGCGGCCTGCGATATTTTCTTACATCCACGGGTTTTCTCACCCAGGCATCAAGGCTACAACTGCACTCTTAAAAGCTCGATACTTCTGGCCTAATATGACGTCATCAGTCCGAATTATGACTCGGAACTGTTCAGCGTGCGGTCGCGCGAAAATTACTCGTCACATTCGAGCTCCACTCGGAAAATTTTCCGACTCCTCTCCGCTCCAACATGTCCATTTGGACATTTTTGGCTCACTGCCGGCTTCAAACGGATACAAATTCTGCCTCGTCATGATAGATAGAGCTACCGGGTGGCCTGATTGTGTCCCACTCCGTTCAATCACTTCCGACTCAGTTATTCATGCTTTCTATAATTCTTGGGTCTCTAAATTTGGCCCGCCGGAATTTCTGACGACTGATAATGGCACGCAGTTCACTTCCTCGACCTTCGAAAAATTCTGCTCTTCTATGGGTATAACCCACCTTCGTACAAACACATACCACCCGCAAAGCAACGGCCTCGTCGAACGATTTAATCGCGTCCTTAAAGAAGCTATTCTCACCACTTCGACTTCCACGAATTGGGCTCGAGATATTCCATCCCTCATGCTAGGGATTCGAAATAGACCCTCATTCGACAACTTGTCCCCGGCTCAACGCCTTTTCGGAGTTACGCCTCGGCTGCCTTCGGACCTTTTTTCACTGCCCTCACCTGACGTCACGCCCCTGCTATCTCATGATTCTTATCGTCGGTTCGAAAAACGTTTCTTTCCTACTACAATTCAACGGGCTACGACTGTTTATATTAGGGTGGAAACCCCTAAGGGCAAACTTCAACCACCTTATATCGGCCCATTCTCCGTGCTTAGCAACGACGGGAAGACCATTGTATACCGTAACTCCCAGGGTACTTCGATCCCAGTCTCTATAGACCGCTGCAAGCCCGGACCTGCTACTTCCCCACTTTCGGAAACCACGTTTTCCCCGATGCGGTTATCATCGCCTTCCTTCAGTCAACATGTCGCATCTATCGGACTACAATATATCTCCGTCGCCTCCTCGCGATCCGACCGTTCGTCGGCCGACACGGCCTTCAATTCCGGCCGCTCGTCGTCGCCCGGAGTCTTCCGAGGCGTCCAAGCAGTTGGCGGAGCCCCTACGTCCGCCCCCGCAGCCACCTGCGGCGCAACGTGTGCCGGCCCCTCGGAAGATCACCGACAAAACGACTCGGGCCCCGCCACGTGCTCTCGGTCGGCCTCTGATGGAGATCGGAAGAGACGCCTCACCCGCCTTCGTTCTCCGTCTTCCTCCTCCCGACGGCAGCTGCAGCGATTGCTGCACTCACGGCATCCGTCGCTGGCAAAAGGACGAGGCCACGCAGACAGACATCACACTAGTGAGTACTGCATCACAGACCGACCCTCCGACAACCGCTTTCTCGCCAATGCCGCCCCCGGCACCTATTACTTGGGCCCCTGTCTCTCAGCGCCCCCCGGACGCTCCTCGCCGGCCTCGCTCTCACATTCGGGTTCCGGCTAGCACCATCCGCCTGCAATCCCGTCGCCGAATTTCCGACCAACGTCGCAGACGCCGCTGACGAGTCGTAACGATATATATATATATATATAAAAAAAAAATAAATAAAAAAAAAAAAAAAGTCAAATTTTGCTTTCAAAATCTGGGGGGAGGTGTGCTTGCATGTAGCGGCATGCTCTCCAGTAGCAAGGTGGAGGGAGATACCCACTCCACCTGCTTCATGTATTGGGTATAAAAGAGCCCAAGAGGCCATCAAATACATGCAGTTAACAATACTACTTGAAGTTGTCCTTTGCTACACCTCACCATTTTCAAAACAGCATACGGTGTATTTATTGGGAGGGTTTCCAGCGATCTTACTTCTACAACCGCTGCAGACTTTTGGAGTTTATTCAGAAACGAGTTCATCTGGAAATCAAAACATATTTAATTATATTCAGGATAAAAATGAATAAATTGCATATTTTGAAGTTTTTACTTACGGTTTACAAGTGTTGAGAGGGTTTCAGCAAAAAGGAGAAGGAAACAATCAATCTTCGAACGATTGTGAGTGAATGTGAACTTCCATGAGCCGGATGGACTCCCCACCTCATTGCAACCAAAGGCTTGAGAGTGGGAGGAGTTGTCCTTGTGTAGCTCTACAAGCCCCCCTCCATTGGGGCCTGCTCTGTCAGCAGACTTTACCTGTACCAGCCTGCTCGAAAATGAAATTTAACACTTCCAGGAAGAGGGGAAGACAAGCAGAATATTGCTGCATCATCAAAGAGCAGGAACGAACATTTTTTTTTTTTTTTTTTTTTTTTAATTTATTTATTGTTACAACTGATTTAATATGCAAACCATCTAGCAACTTAATTTATAATGAAGTAATATCACTTTTTGTGGTTCAGTAGTTCATTATCTAAGACCACTACAAGTCACAAACACTAATTAGCGTCTGGTCACAACTAGGTCCAGCGGCTTGGTCCTCTTGAGTCGCCGTACCTCTTCTCTGTTGTCCAGGGTATACAGGATTTCGAGATTTTGGTGTCTGTGCAGCCGAATTTCGTGATCCGCTGCAATTCTTTTTATTGCGTCTCTCACCATTTCCACTTTGAGGTCGCGGTGGAGATCAGTTGTCCTGATATACCAGGGTGCGTTGACAATACTCCTTAAGATTTTATTTTGGAGTGTCTGGATAGTGTTGACATTACTGTTGCTCGTGCAGCCCCATAGTTGGCAGCCATAGGCCCAGACGGGTTTAATCATTTGCTGATACAACAGCAATTTGTTATGGGTGGATAGTTGAGATTTCCTACCCAGCAACCAGTTCAGCTTCCTGAGCTTAGCGTTGATCTCTTCTTTTTTCTTTTTGACGTGTTCTTTCCAGCGTAGCTTGGCATCCAGCGTCATGCCCAGATATTTAGCAGTATTTGAATACGGAATTTCTTGTGAATTTATGGTGATTGGGATGTTTTGAATTTTGCGATAAGTGAAGTTTATATGCGTACTTTTTGTTTCATTAAGTTTAATTCGCCATTTGGAGGTCCATTGATAAACTCGGTTCACCGAATCTTGGAGTTTGCTAGACGATTCCTCGACTGTCCTGCCCGTCGTCAGAATTGCAGTATCATCAGCAAACGTTGCTATGACAGCTTTTGGGGGTTCTGGGAGGTCCCTTGTATACAATAAATAGAGCACTGGACCAAGAACGCTTCCTTGCGGCACGCCAGCCTTTATCTTCCTCAGGGTGGTGTACTCATCTTCGTGCTTGACTCTGAAGTGCCTTTCTGATAGGTAAGATTTCAGTATTTGATAGTATTCATGAGATGGTTTACCAGGTTTTGCGATCATGATGACTTCTGCTACCTTCCACTGCCTCGGAACGTATTTCATTCGGAATGATGCGTTGATTATATGCAACAGTTTTCGCAGGCCTATGTCAGGCAATTCTCTAAGAATATTCCCAGTTATCAGATCATATCCAGGAGATTTTTTAGGACTTAGGTTGGTCATAATTTCATTCTTGACTTCTGAGAGTGTAGCTGGGGAAATCTCTAGTAAATCAGTCTTCCCTAGAATAGCTGCTTCTTCGTCAGCCGTTTGTCTAGGGAAGGGAGTAAATGTCTCCTCAAGATAGTTAGCAAATAGCTCTGCTTTATCTTTGGAACTCCTGGCCCATGATCCGTCTTCTTGCTTGATGGGTGGCACTGATGCTTTTGGCTGCTTGAGTCCTTTAGTTGCTTTAAATAACGAGTAGTCAGTGTCCCTCTCAGCTGTGAGGGCGTGCAACTTGAGGGCAACCGTCTCATCTTTTACTATTTTATTCAACGATTTCAATTCATTGCTTAGCTTGTTAAGCTTTTGCTTGTTAATGGGTGTTCGTTCTCTTTGCCATTTTTTCCTGGCTCGTCTCTTTGCTGCAAGAAGTTCCCTTACCTCTAGTGGGTAATTTACGTGATTCACGGGTTTATTACAGTCTAATGGGGTACTCGCCCACCCTGCGTGTTGAATATTTTCAATTAGTATGTCCACCTCTTCTTCTAATTGCTCAGGTGTGATAATTTGGACTGCCAGTTTAATGTTCTGCTCGAGTATTTGTCGGAATTGGTCCCAGTTCGTGCGATTATTGGTCAGCCTGGGGGTTTCTTCTCTCAAGATGACTGATTCGCTTATTGTCATGACCACAGGAGAATGATCGGAAAGCAGCTTCGAGCTGTCTTCAGTATAGATATAACTACTCGAAAGACCCTTTGTGATGAAAAAATCCAGGAGGTCGGGTATTTTGTTGATGTCTGTCGGCCAGTATGTTGGCCCTCCTCCTGAATGGAAGTCACAGTTCAACTCTCTTCCAGCTTGGAAGAGTTGTGTTCCTTTAGGGTTCCTTGCCCGTGATCCCCAGTATTCATTTTTGGCATTGAAGTCTCCACCTATAATGAAAGTATCACCAATTTCGTTGAAGAGACTCAGGTAATCGTTTTTATTCAGTGGATGCCTGGGAGGGCAGTAGATTGCAGCAATACTGACTAGCTTATTTTGCAGTCCCACTTTTACAGACATAACCTGCATTTCATCTAACTCTATCTTGATGTCTTCTGAGTGTTTGACGTTATGTTTAATGATAACAGCAGACCCTCCACGAGCACGATCTGCAGGGTGCACTGCAATGTAAGTGTCATATCCTTTCAGGTTTATGTATGATGTTCGTGTGAGGTGTGATTCTGAGATCAGGCACACATCTATTTTTTCCTCAAAGAGGAAAATTTCAAGTTCTGATATATGCTTGACTAGTCCATTCGCATTCCATGTTGCAATGCGTAGGCTTTTATTAGATGGTGTCATTTTTCAGCTTAGATTCTAGTTTTCCCAGACGAGTTAACACGGTTCTGTTTATTTCATTTTGCTCTTCCAGCCTAGTAAGCACCTGGGAAAGCATTTCCTCGACAGTAAGTTTGGGCTTTTGGGGGACATGAGCTCCGGTTATTTGCGCATAAGTCCCTGTTTTTTTAGTAGGCTGGGTGAAGTCTACAATGGCGGATGCAGTGCTTTCTCTTCTGCTAGTGACTTGGGGCTTCCTGTGAGGCTTTTTTGGCTTATTACGTAGCTTCTGGAGCTCCTTTGCCACCTCACAACCCCTATAGTTGGCTGGGTGGTCCCCCTTACAGTTCACACACTTAGGGGGCGCGTCTTTACTGACAGGGCACTTTTCTGTGCCATGTTTTCCAGCACATCTTACACATCTTGGTTCCATTTGGCAGTACCTATGCGTGTGGTTGTAGCTTTGGCAGTTTTTACATTGTGGGATGAGCGCTGTAGTTTTCCTAAGCGGCTCTATCTTAACCTTGATGTTTAGTATATGATTCAACTCGTATATTTTTTTAACATCCTCTTCCTTCTCGAAGGAGAGCATAAACAGAGGAAGTTTTCTCATAACAGTGACAGATGACCCATGCTCATCTTCCTGCTTTTCCTTTTTCACTAGGTTGACTGCCTCTAGTATTTTGAGACCTCTATCTCTCAGGTCTTCAACTATTTCCTCAGCTAAACATGAATGGTGTAAGCCCCGAGCGACCACTTTAATAGGGCGATCGTTTTTATTCTCAAAGGTATACCACTGAAGGCGTTCGTCATTGAGTTTTTTTGTAACTGCCCGATAGGCGTCAGCGTCCTTAACGTTTATTTTCCAAACATTGTTATTGAGGGCAGTAACTTTCCACTCGGAGTTAGTTGCCGACTTAATTACCAAGTTTAATTTTTTGTATTCTTTAACCCCCACTACGTTAATGGGCGGAGGAGGAGGAGTTGCATTTTTTTCGTGAGTAGGCTTTTTACTAGGTTTAGGCTGTAGTACCTCAGGAGAAGAGGAAGCCATACGTTTTTTTTTAGATTTATTTCTGCTTAAAATCCAGTTGGTTTCTCTCTCGAGTTCCCCTTCATCAGTTGTATACTCAGCGTTAGGCGCAGGTTCCGTATTGGCCTTCAGACAGCCCAAGTTTTTCTCACTTGCCTCGTAAGCTAGCCGAATTTTTGAAATTTCGGCAACGGCCTGTTCCAACGCATCTACAAGATAGACCACCGTATTCCGATGGGTGAGTATTTCCTCTTTCAACAAATTTATATCATTTGGAATATTCAATTCTTTAGAAAGAGCTTCTCTCGCTCGTTTTATTACCTCGGCTACATGAATTCCTTCCTTTTCCATTCTGCAAGCCGCATTCCAAGGCTCCGCTTCTCGGACACGATTGCACAACGCCCGGGCGCCCGAACTCGCGTATTTACTAAACAGTGACACTTCTCAGGAGAGATGTTTTCGGCTCAACGTCTGAAACGAGACCCGATCAATCAGCCTCCTTTTCTATTAACAATTCCTGTCTTAACGCTGTGTCAAAAACTACGCTTGATTAATCACAAACACAATTTCAGGCAGCTGCTGCCTTCAGTCAATCAAGTAATTCTAAGTGTTGTGTCTGTGGTCGTGGAAAACACCTTTGTTCCGCATTTCCGGCCAAAGAAGCCATCTGTGAAACTTGCAGCAAAGTTGGCCACTTCTCCATTGTTTGTTTGTCTAAAAAAAAGCGAGGGACAGCTAGCAATGTTGATAGTAATTATTCATATCAGGATCAAGGAAAACCAGTAGTGGCAGCCGCTCCTAAGTTCTTGTTAAAGTCAACCGTAGACATTCAAATAAACGAAATTCACGCTCAAGCTTTAATCAATATTGGTAGTTCGTCATCTTACATTGATGAAAAGTTTGCAACAAAATTAAACATTCGTTTGATCCCAGGAAACGCCAACATTTCAATGGCATCGCAGTCCTTGTTGTGCTCTATCAATCATTGCTGTCTTGTCCATTTGGTAATGGGAAATCCGCTTTTCCACAAAGTCAAACTGTCTGTCCTACTGAATTCATGCACTGATGTAATAATCGGACACGATATTTTACGCGAATACGAAACGGTTGAAATCAAAAATCAGAATGAGGTAATCCCCGATGCTACTGTTTATAAATATTTCATAAATTGATTTTTTAATGAAGCACTGCCCCAACCTCGCAGTGCTCAGTGTGTGACAACCTTTTCAAAAATTCACACTCCTTTTTTTTCTTCTCCTCTTCTTTATGTTTAGTTTGTTTTTAATTTATTTATTTTCATTTCGTCATACAAAAACACTTTTATAATACATTAATAAAAATCAATCATAAAGGTATTTCCCATCTTCCCTCTGTATACCAAAGTATAGACTAAATTGCCCTCGTTGTATTCGTCAACATCCTCTCGTTTTATGGTTTTGACTTCGAAAGTTCCTGAAGATGAGCTTGGACCGCTGAATCAAACTTTGTGTGGACCAAAACCATTTTCAAAACAGCATACGGTGTATTTATTGGGAGGGTTTCCAGCGATCTTACTTCTACAACCGCTGCAGACTTTTGGAGTTTATTCAGAAACGAGTTCATCTGGAAATCAAAACATATTTAATTATATTCAGGATAAAAATGAATAAATTGCATATTTTGAAGTTTTTACTTACGGTTTACAAGTGTTGAGAGGGTTTCAGCAAAAAGGAGAAGGAAACAATCAATCTTCGAACGATTGTGAGTGAATGTGAACTTCCATGAGCCGGATGGACTCCCCACCTCATTGCAACCAAAGGCTTGAGAGTGGGAGGAGTTGTCCTTGTGTAGCTCTACAGGCCCCCTCCATTGGGGCCTGCTCTGTCAGCAGACTTTACCTGTACCAGCCTGCTCGAAAATGAAATTTAACACTTCCAGGAAGAGGGGAAGACAAGCAGAATATTGCTGCATCATCAAAGAGCAGGAACGAACATGCTCGCAACAAAAGTTGTACCTCTCCATGATTCAACACTTCCTAAAGTGCAGGGGGCTCATATTACTGAGTAATCAGAGAATCTGAACAAGCCTGCACCTGAATTGCATACTCTGAGTAGAAAGTTGGTCCACCTCCAAAAAATATTTAAAACGCCTTTGTTTGTCAAGTTTGCGACTACAAACTCTTTGCACAATCGCATGGACCCAAAATCCAAACTACAGTAATACTATTGACGGGAGGAAGAAGAAGGGTAAGAAAGAAGAATGATATAGAGAGTTATAACATTCAGACCCAGTATTAGTAATATATTGACGTTATCAGCCGTTATTATCAAAGAAAAGTTGGAGGCCGGCACGAGCTGGATGCATCAGGTGACTTCCTTACAATTTTCTACTTCTAGCAATTATAAAACTAGTAATTTTTACTGAAGTTGAACATTATGTGTATTATCGAAGTATTTGGAATATGTGTCATTAGTTTTCGTCACCCGGGAAGTTAGGAGTGACCGCACAACAACCAATAAACATTTGGGTCGTATGCGACCCATCAGGTCTGGACGTTACCATACCGAATGCAGATAACTCACGGGTTGTATACAACCCAAAACATTTTACGCTTGTTTTCGTATCCAAAAATTTATGTTTTTGTTTTAAATGTTCATGCATTTAAGAATTCTGGGAAAGGTAAATGGGGTAATTTTATGTAAAAGTGTTTTTCTTTTTGTTGTTTTATGTAAAAGTGGTTTCTTGTTTTTGTAAGTCTCTTCAAGCTATTAGATTATTCATCTTTTTAGTTTCAATTGACTTAACCCTACATTTTCTGATTTAATTTTATGTTGAACTGCAAACTACTAAATTTGATGCAGCAGCTAAAAAGCATCTCGGCATAACAGCAAGTGTAGTTTACACTCTGGCTAAAAGGAGAGATAGCTTTATTACGATAATTACTTCTCCAGTTACCACCTACTTCGACTGCTGAATTTGAATGCAGTAGGTACTACTATACGAATGAATCGATTCCTCAACTCTACCCTAACCCAAAAAAAAAAAAAACAATTTTTGAAAAAAAAAAACATGCATGAAGAAGTTGATGATGAATTTCATTACGTTGCTGCAGCGCAGTGGCTTGATAACAAAATTGTGGCTTGATAATAAAATTGCTCTTCTGGCGTTAAACTTCGTCAGAATATGGTAAGAAGACGAGGTAAAGAGATGGGACTAAACATCTCGAAGTAGCATAAAAATCAGAATACCTACTGGAAATTATTAAAAAATACAATCATGGGTGGGGTTGACTTGTTAGATCAACTCGTAGGACTGTATCTTCATTCGATCTCGCAAGTGGACACTTCGGATAATCTTCAGGCAGAGAAATAATAAACTTGCGTGAGTAATAATGACCGTTTATTACGGGAAAATTCGAGAACAGTTTTTACAGCAATGAACGTTAAAAAGCGAATGGCACTCAGACCAATTAGAACCAAGTGGGTGGGGCTTAATATTTTATTGCCTCTAGGGGCAGCAAAGTAGGATAACTACTACACCCCCTCTTTATCCTACATTGGACTCGAAGATTCATTTTTCATTATAACTATAAATAATAGAACATCATACAAAATTATATCATATTAAAACAAATCCCTGAACGCTAATACAATGATAATACAACATATTTTATTCGAGGTTAAGCCCCTTTCTCAATTTTTCAAATTTAACGTATGAAAGACCTTTGGTCAAAATATCGGCGATCTGAAACTCAGTTGGAATGAACTCAATTTTGAATTTGCCACTGGCAACAAGGTTCTTTACGAAATGATACTTAACGTCAATGTGTTTGCTACGTTTTGTTTCCAGAGTTGAAGCCATTTTTATTGCTGATTGGTTGTCCTCATAAATTATAACATAATCATTACAATCAATTGACAATTCCGTGATGACAGTATTTACAAAAGCAATTCTTTACAACATTGTGCCAAAGAAACAAACTCAGCCTCACTGGATGACAAAGCAACTATTTCCTGTTTCTTGGAACACCAACTTATAATCTTATCGTTCAATTTTATCAAATAACCAGAAATACTCTTTCGGTCGTTCGTATCTGAGGCAAAATCCGAGTCTGCGTATGCAGTAATTATAATGTCCTTGGAATTTGATTTGCAATAGACTAAACCCATGCTTCGGGTTCCTTTCAAGTAACGAACTACATTTTTAAGGTAATTGAAATGACCTACAGAATAATTGTTTTGGAATCTTCCAAAATATGAAACAGCGAACCCAATATCCGGGCGAGTGCCCAACATGATATACATTAAACTTCCAACTAATTCTCTATAAGGAACATTAGTATCACAGTTATCAGTTTTCATTAAATTAAGATTTGGCGTGACAGGAAATTGTCAGCACCCACCCCCCTCGGGCCGCCAACCTGACTTTCCCTACGGCGCGAGGAGGGTCCCGGGGGGACAGCGACTTCCCCCGGGCGGTAACTTACCCAAGGTCCTGCATTCGCCGCGCCCCTAAGACCGTGCTCTTACTCCGGTGCTCTCCTCTTGTGTCCTGTACCTGCGGATCGGGTGGCGAGCTCTTGAAGTCCCTGGAGGCAGCACCTAAAACGGGAGAAGCACAGGCCCGGGGGCGGAGCCGCTGAACGCTCCCTATCTTACCCATATACCCTGAACTAGGTGTAAATAGACCAATGGGAGCGTGTAGGGGGTGTGCAAGGATTAGGAACGAGGGGCTTCGGTAGAACTCAGAATAACGTTAGTCCATTTGAACCATTATATTAGGGGAAACGTTTAACATTGGCCCTATGAAGTTGGCGCCGATGCTGGGCCCCTATAGCCTCATTCTTAGGATCTGGGGCCATAAATGCGGAACTCTAACAAAAAACACAACTCTTCAGGTATTAAATAGGATGGGGCAACACAATACCTTGATGTATGGGGTATGTAGGCGGCGCTTCCACGGCGGAGAGGCGGTGGGTCCAAAGCGGAGAGTCGGCGACGTGGCGGTCGGCCACCCTCGGCCCCTGGTCTCCTCGGGGGTGACGTCGGTCCTGTTGATCGGCTGGAGTCAAGAAGAGCAGAGCGAGATCCTCCTCAACGTCTCGGCTGACGCCTCCTCGGTTCCCCTCCTTGTTACCGTGTGTTGCCCAATCCTAACCCCTACCAGGACCATTGACCAAATAAACAGAAAACCCGGAGCCTCCCAGATTCCAAGAACTCGGCTTACAATAAAATAAGGGTTACAAAGCACCCAACACGACCAACCAACTTCAAAACCGTAATACAAAAGGAAGGGGGGGCGAAAATGTGGGACGAGCCCCCCTTTATCAGATAAACCATTAAAAAACATAGAACATTAAAATCATAATTGGAGATGTTAATTATCGATGGTCCCACGTCAATTTGTCCCGTTGTCGGCGGGCGATGCTCACATCTCTCCCCCAGGCAAGCAAAATTCGCGTCCCCGCGAATCAGGACGCCAGACACCTGAGGAAGGACAAAATATGGAACAGTAAAAGTTCGAAACAGGGGCATGCAAGCCCCCGCGAGACCAAAAAGCGGCACGTAGGCCAAGTGAAAAAAAAAAAAAACACAATTAAACGAACAATACGACTAGGAACAATGAAAAACAAAAGAACATTACATAAGAAACACTTACAATTGAAGCTTAAAGACTAACGAAAATAGTGATACTATCCGGTCACCTCGAGTTAAAAAAAAAACAACAGAGAAGTTACCCCCAAAATAAACCAACTCTTATCACCCCGCTGCAAAGCGAGTAGACCATTCCCGGAATTCCTCTAAGCGCTACCAAGTAACCCGCAACCGTGCTGCTTTGCCTCAAGACCGAGATCCACACACCCCCAAAAGAGCGTATCCACCAATCCTACTATTGCCACTATGGTCAAGGGTCCGGAAACATCCGCTTTGTCCGCGGAGACGGAGAGCCACGGGAGCGCCGCGCCCAAGAATAATAATAATAATCAAAAAATTTCAAATTCACCTCCACTACTACCCCGCGATAAAAGCCGAAAATTCGTACGTACGACCCTAACAAAAAAAACGCTTGGATACGTCCCTACCGGGGAGCAACCCCGCATTAACCGCCAGTAGGTGTTCCACCCTCCATCTCACGACCGCATAACTGTGATAGTTGCTTTCAAATTAGACCCCTACATTCGAACAGCAAAGAAAAACCCGTGTAGCATACTCTTTCGATTATATGCAACCACCCCGCTGGCTAAACATCCCGGAAATAGTTTCAGAATGCGCCTAATAATTAATGTGTGGTGTAAATATAGTGTTAAAGATACGCTTATAAAAAATTAGATAAGAACCCAGCACCAAAATGAGCCAAAAGTAGTTCCCTGATTTCTCGGTTACGACTACGAATTTTTTTGATGTAAAACTTGATTTGTAAACTAGACTAGTACTAAATTCACGCTACTTATCCATTTTTTTTTAATATTTAAAATAACGTTTTTTTTGTTTGTAACTTTATTGTAAAATAAAAATTAAAAAAAAACAGGTAGTCATTTTGTAGAGCATAAATTAAAAAAAATATTGCCGTTTAAATATTGAAAATCGGTCAACTCAATCAATCGGAATCATTTTTTGAATATTTATCTCAGCGCCTGGCGGCTGCCGAAGTGCGACGTTGCAATTTTTCGCTTCGTGTGAAGAGAGAGTGAGCGCTGGGAAGGCCCACCACTCGCCACACCTTCTTTTCCCGCGGAACATTAGGCCTATTTGATCGCACGTCTTCAGCTCGTTAGAATCGTTCTTCGCTGTGATTTTTGCGGAGTTCACTTTTTCAGTGTTCAGTCTTATAAAAAAAAAAAAATAAATAAATAAAAAAAAATCTTCCCAATGCACCGGTTTAATAAAAAGATTGTAAATGCCGCCGAATACGCTGTTGATGGTTTTGTGGTCTGTTTGCACCTAAATTTTTTTTGTTCCTCAATCTTACAAATATTAATAACATCTATATCTGACACAGTTGAAGAGCTGACAGTTGAAGAGCTTGAACACCATTTTCAGATAAACCCTACAAACTATTACGCAAAGTTATTGGATCATCTGCTGTATTTGATACGATCAGAAAAATGCCACTCATGCAGCATGATCGTATAAGCGAATTTTCTTAAATGATCGTAGGTATTACGAATAAATTTATGTTAAATTGTTATGAAGTTTGAGCACTTTAGGAACACGTTATTGAAATTCAAGTACATTTTTCAGAAAAATTTTGTGCGTACATTTTTAATTGTCC
>JAVIWC010000299.1:0-17099 GCA_031894815.1 Creontiades dilutus
GGGGGTGGGGTTGGGCCCGGCTTCCCGGGAACTGGTTCAGGAGAGGTGGCAAACGGTTTAATTTGGGTTTGGGGGGATTTTTTCCTTTAAACCCTTTAAACTGCCATGAAAGAATGGCCCTCCTTTCTGGAAAAATATAAAAAATTCCCTTTAAATTACCTGTTAGGGGGAGGTCCCCAAAAGGTTGGGGCCCGGAGGACAAGGTTGGGGCCCATGCCGAGCCAGGAGGGGGTTTTTGCAGGTGAGGGCGGCGATCGAGGATTGAGCGGCGGGTTGGGCGTTTGGGAGAATTGGCAGGCGCTGGGAAGGGGGGCTCTGGAGGGCTCGGTCTGAGCTCTTTGGGACGAGGAACTTCCTTTAGGTTTGGGGTTGCGGATGGAATTTGGAGTTCCTGGAAACCCGGAAAAAGGGAACTTTCCCTTTTGGTTGGGCGTAAAATTTTCCCCCTGGTTAAAACCTTAAAAGGTGGGGCGGGGATTGTCCGGGACCGGGGGTTAAACCTCAAGACGAAAGGGCGGGCCAAATGGGGAGGCGAACGTTAAGGCCTGGGCGGAGCCAGAAGTGGAGGCTGGGCGGAACTGCGTTGGCCGTTGCGGGGGACCGTTGGGGCGGGGCTGGGAAGGCGTTGGGGGAAGCGCCTGGCTCTTTCCGGGAAAAGGAAAGTTGGAGCTGAGCTTGGAAATTTTTTAGGGGCTGGAATTTTTTGGGCCTCTGAGGAAAAGGGAAAGGTTAAAGTGGTTTGATCCCGGATTTGGGGTAAAAAAACCTTGGAACCAAAATGGCAAAAAGGGGTCCCCCAAGTGCTAAAACTTTATGGAAGCCCAAGCGGGTCCATGGTTCGGGGCGAGGGGCCCTGGCTGGTCCGGAGGACAGATTGGAGCGCGGTCCGAGGTGGAAGCTGGTGGGCGGGGCGGAAGAGGTGGGCCGTTGGCAGCTGGCGGAGGTAAATTGTTGATTGGCTTAATTGGTGAAGTTGGGGGAATGAGTTAAGTCTTTAATCCCGGCTTGGAATTTTGGTTCGTCCCAAAGGGGCCTTTTGTTTGGTTTGGGTGTCAACCCGGTCCGAAAAGGGGGAAAACCTTTAAAGGGGAAAAGGGGAAAAAATTTGGGCGTCGAGGGAAAAAATTCCAATGGAACGGGCGGCCAAAGGCTGGGGGTTGCGGAAGGGGGCGGTTCCGGGTGGAGCCAACGTTGGAAGCGGTTCGGAAGCCGGTTGAATCTTGGCCGGGGAAATGGCCTGCGGGTTGGCGGGGGGAGGTTTGTGGGGTCGATGTGGGACTTATGCCTCCGGGGGAAACCCCGGTTAGTAAAAGGGGATTTTCGGGTTCCCCCAAAGGGACAGTTTTAAGGTTTTGGGGCCGTTGGTGAAACGGGGGAAAACCTTAAGGGAGGGCAGGTTTAATTTTCCCGGGGCCGGAAGGTACAATCCAAAGGGGAAGCGGTGGCCAGCAGGAAGGGGGGCGGGGCCGAGGCGCGGTTGGAATGGAGCAAGTTGGAAGAGCTGTGTGAAGCCTGCGTGGGCCGGGGCGGAAGTGTTGATGGTGGGCCGTGGCCACTGGGTGGACGGGGTTTGGGGGGCCATTGGAAAGGGGTTGGGGGAGTTTAAAAGGGGTTTGGTTTTTCGGCTCCGGGAAGGGGGGTTTTGGAACCCGGGTTAATTGCCTTTGGAAAAAATCAGGGAAATTTAAACCGTTCGGGAAGGGGCCCGTGGTGGGAACCCTTTCCAAGGTGGAGCCGGGGTCCGGAACAAGTGAGCGGGGGAGCCCTGGCGGTGGCGTCGGAAAAGGGGGGCCGCGCGGGCCAGGGAAACGGTTTGGCAGGTCGGGGGGAGGGTTGGCGTAAGCGGGTTGGGTTTTTGCGCGGCTGGGTTTGGGGGGGCTGGTTGAACCCCGGGGACGGTTTGGTTTGAAAAAAGGGGGTTTGGTTTCCTTTTGGAAAAAGGGGTTTTTAAGAAAAATTTTACACCGGATCGGAACAAAACCCCTTAAGGGGTTTTAAACCCCAAAAGGGGGCTATCCAATGTTGGGGGATGCTAGTCAAACTGGCGTTTGGACCCGGGGGAAGCCGGGGCTTGGGGGGGGCTATTCCCTTAGGCGTTGCCCGTTGGTGATGAAGTCGGGGACTGTGGGAAGCTTTGTTCTGTGGAGCAACGGGGTGGTGAGGGAATTTGGCCTTTTCCCGGTTTAAGTGGGAGAGACTGGGGAAAGCCTTTTGGGGTTTAAAGGGTTTGTTTCGCGGTTTAAGGTTAAACCTAGGGAAAACCGTTTGGGGATCGGTTTTGTGGCGACTTCCCCCAAAAAAGGGGACCGGATTAAAATTTAACGTGGTTCCGGGATGTTGAACCCCTTAAAAATGCAGTGGGAAGTTTTGGGGGGGAAGCTTCGGGGGGGGGTTCACGGGGGGTTGGTGACCGCGTTAACTTGGGCGTCTGGGGAAGCTGGTTGTGGCGGTGGGGAAAAGGGGCCTTGTGTGGTCGGGTAAAGTGGAGTGGTCCTTGGGCCGTTTGGAAAGGGTTGGGGTTTTTAAGGGGGGGAAATTTTTTGGGGCCCTGGAAGGGTTGGGTTTGGGGTTTCTCTGAAAAGGGGATTAAACCCAAAGGTGGGAAATTTTTTGGGAAAAGGGGCCTTCAGGGGACATAAAGGGGCCTGGGCAGCGGGGTCAACTCCCGGGGGGGGACAAGTTGGGAAACCGTGAGGGGTTGCGGTCGGGGGGCCCTTGGAAGCGGGGCCCGGGGGGTTTTGGGTTGGGGCGATTGCGCTCGCGGAAAGGGAATGTTTATAAAGGCTTGGGATTTTTGGGGCCGGTTTAAAGTTGTCGAAATTTTTTGGGGGCCCCAAAAGGGAGAAAACCTTAAAGGTGCCCTTTTTTCCCCCTATTGGGGGGCCTTCCAAGGAAAGGGCGGGGAGGGCTGGGGGGCTAAACCCAGGGGTTGAGGACCAAAGTAAGGGCTCTTGGGTTTCGATGGGGAGGGCAAGGGGGTGAAGGGGAGTGGGAGTTTCCCGGCCCTTGGACGGGGGGGGCCGGGTTTGGGCCGGGAGAAAACCCCCCTTGAAAGGAAAGGGGTGGGAGTTGGTTTCCAAGGGGGGGGGGGGGGGGGGGGGGGGGGGGGGGGGGGGGGGGGGGGGGGGGGGGGGGGGGGGGGGGGGGGGGGGGGGGGGGGGGGGGGGGGGGGGGGGGGGGGGGGGGGGGGGGGGGGGGGGGGGGGGGGGGGGGGGGGGGGGGGGGGGGGGGGGGGGGGGGGGGGGGGGGGGGGGGGGGGGGGGGGGGGGGGGGGGGGGGGGGGGGGGGGGGGGGGGGGGGGGGGGGGGGGGGGGGGGGGGGGGGGGGGGGGGGGGGGGGGGGGGGGGGGGGGGGGGGGGGGGGGGGGGGGGGGGGGGGGGGGGGGGGGGGGGGGGGGGGGGGGGGGGGGGGGGGGGGGGGGGGGGGGGGGGGGGGGGGGGGGGGGGGGGGGGGGGGGGGGGGGGGGGGGGGGGGGGGGGGGGGGGGGGGGGGGGGGGGGGGTTGATTCGCAGCGTCAGGAAGGAGCGAGGCGGCGTGCTGGAGCGAAGTTCTTGAAGCTCAGTGCGTAGACCTTCTTGTGCGCAGGCTGTTTCCAGATGGTGGAGCCAGACGTTGGCAAACTGCGCGTCGTACGGTGGAAGCTTCGTTTGGCGAGTCATGGCGGCGGGAAGATCTGGTTCCATGTTGCGCTCGCTGGGAGACGGGGACGGTTGTTGTGTAGGTGAAGCTCCGGTCTTCGAATTTCGCCTGGACTTCATGCTAGAAAAAAAGGGAGACCTCATCGCGTTTAAAAGCCTTTAAAAAGGCTGCTTAGTCGAGGATTTTTTGGTTTTCGTCCCTCTAGTAAGTGTAAAACACTGTTCAAGATCGGAAAACCGGGTGCGGGCAAGCCAATTGGCTCCCTGGGGACGGCGGAGGGTACTAAAACCTCTCTCAACTGGTCGGATTGACCAGCTATCCCACAATGATTGAAGAGCGGCGATGCGTAGTCCGAGGAAGCTGGCGTTGATTCGCAGCGTCAGGAAGGAGCGAAGCGGCGTGCTGGAGCGAAGTTCTTGAAGCTCAGTGCGTAGACCTTCTTGTGCGCAGGCTGTTTCCAGTTGGTGGAGCCAGACGTTGGCGAACTGCGCGTTGTACGGCGGAAGCTGCGTTTGGCGAGTCATGGCGGTGGGAAGATCTGGTTCCATGTTGCGCTCGCTGGGAAACGGGGACAGTTGTTGTGTAGGTGAAGCTCCGGTCTTCGAATTTCGCCTGGACTTCATGCTAGAAAAAAAAGGGAGACCTCATCGCGTTTAAAAGCCTTTAAAAAGGCTGCTTAGTCGAGGATTTTTTGGTTTTCGTCCCTCTAGTAAGTGTAAAACACTGTTCAAGATCGGAAAACCGGGTGCGGGCAAGCCAATTGGCTCCCTGGGGACGGCGGAGGGTACTAAAACCTCTCTCAACTGGTCGGATTGACCAGCTATCCCACAATGATTGAAGAGCGGCGATGCGTAGTCCGAGGAAGCTGGCGTTGATTCGCAGCGTCAGGAAGGAGCGAGGCGGCGTGCTGGAGCGAAGTTCTTGAAGCTCAGTGCGTAGACCTTCTTGTGCGCAGGCTGTTTCCAGATGGTGGAGCCAGACGTTGGCAAACTGCGCGTCGTACGGTGGAAGCTTCGTTTGGCGAGTCATGGCGGCGGGAAGATCTGGTTCCATGTTGCGCTCGCTGGGAGACGGGGACGGTTGTTGTGTAGGTGAAGCTCCGGTCTTCGAATTTCGCCTGGACTTCATGCTAGAAAAAAAAGGGAGACCTCATCGCGTTTAAAAGCCTTTAAAAAGGCTGCTTAGTCGAGGATTTTTTGGTTTTCGTCCCTCTAGTAAGTGTAAAACACTGTTCAAGATCGGAAAACCGGGTGCGGGCAAGCCAATTGGCTGGGGACGGCGGAGGGTACTAAAACCTCTCTCAACTGGTCGGATTGACCAGCTATCCCACAATGATTGAAGAGCGGCGATGCGTAGTCCGAGGAAGCTGGCGTTGATTCGCAGCGTCAGGAAGGAGCGAAGCGGCGTGCTGGAGCGAAGTTCTTGAAGCTCAGTGCGTAGACCTTCTTGTGCGCAGGCTGTTTCCAGTTGGTGGAGCCAGACGTTGGCGAACTGCGCGTTGTACGGCGGAAGCTGCGTTTGGCGAGTCATGGCGGTGGGAAGATCTGGTTCCATGTTGCGCTCGCTGGGAAACGGGGACAGTTGTTGTGTAGGTGAAGCTCCGGTCTTCGAATTTCGCCTGGACTTCATGCTAGAAAAAAAAGGGAGACCTCATCGCGTTTAAAAGCCTTTAAAAAGGCTGCTTAGTCGAGGATTTTTTGGTTTTCGTCCCTCTAGTAAGTGTAAAACACTGTTCAAGATCGGAAAACCGGGTGCGGGCAAGCCAATTGGCTCCCTGGGGACGGCGGAGGGTACTAAAACCTCTCTCAACTGGTCGGATTGACCAGCTATCCCACAATGATTGAAGAGCGGCGATGCGTAGTCCGAGGAAGCTGGCGTTGATTCGCAGCGTCAGGAAGGAGCGAGGCGGCGTGCTGGAGCGAAGTTCTTGAAGCTCAGTGCGTAGACCTTCTTGTGCGCAGGCTGTTTCCAGATGGTGGAGCCAGACGTTGGCAAACTGCGCGTCGTACGGTGGAAGCTTCGTTTGGCGAGTCATGGCGGCGGGAAGATCTGGTTCCATGTTGCGCTCGCTGGGAGACGGGGACGGTTGTTGTGTAGGTGAAGCTCCGGTCTTCGAATTTCGCCTGGACTTCATGCTAGAAAAAAAAGGGAGACCTCATCGCGTTTAAAAGCCTTTAAAAAGGCTGCTTAGTCGAGGATTTTTTGGTTTTCGTCCCTCTAGTAAGTGTAAAACACTGTTCAAGATCGGAAAACCGGGTGCGGGCAAGAAAATTGGCTCCCTGGGGACGGCGGAGGGTACTAAAACCTCTCTCAACTGGTCGGATTGACCAGCTATCCCACAATGATTGAAGAGCGGCGATGCGTAGTCCGAGGAAGCTGGCGTTGATTCGCAGCGTCAGGAAGGAGCGAAGCGGCGTGCTGGAGCGAAGTTCTTGAAGCTCAGTGCGTAGACCTTCTTGTGCGCAGGCTGTTTCCAGTTGGTGGAGCCAGACGTTGGCGAACTGCGCGTTGTACGGCGGAAGCTGCGTTTGGCGAGTCATGGCGGTGGGAAGATCTGGTTCCATGTTGCGCTCGCTGGGAAACGGGGACAGTTGTTGTGTAGGTGAAGCTCCGGTCTTCGAATTTCGCCTGGACTTCATGCTAGAAAAAAAAGGGAGACCTCATCGCGTTTAAAAGCCTTTAAAAAGGCTGCTTAGTCGAGGATTTTTTGGTTTTCGTCCCTCTAGTAAGTGTAAAACACTGTTCAAGATCGGAAAACCGGGTGCGGGCAAGCCAATTGGCTCCCTGGGGACGGCGGAGGGTACTAAAACCTCTCTCAACTGGTCGGATTGACCAGCTATCCCACAATGATTGAAGAGCGGCGATGCGTAGTCCGAGGAAGCTGGCGTTGATTCGCAGCGTCAGGAAGGAGCGAGGCGGCGTGCTGGAGCGAAGTTCTTGAAGCTCAGTGCGTAGACCTTCTTGTGCGCAGGCTGTTTCCAGATGGTGGAGCCAGACGTTGGCAAACTGCGCGTCGTACGGTGGAAGCTTCGTTTGGCGAGTCATGGCGGCGGGAAGATCTGGTTCCATGTTGCGCTCGCTGGGAGACGGGGACGGTTGTTGTGTAGGTGAAGCTCCGGTCTTCGAATTTCGCCTGGACTTCATGCTAGAAAAAAAGGGAGACCTCATCGCGTTTAAAAGCCTTTAAAAAGGCTGCTTAGTCGAGGATTTTTTGGTTTTCGTCCCTCTAGTAAGTGTAAAACACTGTTCAAGATCGGAAAACCGGTGCGGGCAAGCCAATTGGCTCCCTGGGGACGGCGGAGGGTACTAAAACCTCTCTCAACTGGTCGGATTGACCAGCTATCCCACAATGATTGAAGAGCGGCGATGCGTAGTCCGAGGAAGCTGGCGTTGATTCGCAGCGTCAGGAAGGAGCGAAGCGGCGTGCTGGAGCGAAGTTCTTGAAGCTCAGTGCGTAGACCTTCTTGTGCGCAGGCTGTTTCCAGTTGGTGGAGCCAGACGTTGGCGAACTGCGCGTTGTACGGCGGAAGCTGCGTTTGGCGAGTCATGGCGGTGGGAAGATCTGGTTCCATGTTGCGCTCGCTGGGAAACGGGGACAGTTGTTGTGTAGGTGAAGCTCCGGTCTTCGAATTTCGCCTGGACTTCATGCTAGAAAAAAAAGGGAGACCTCATCGCGTTTAAAAGCCTTTAAAAAGGCTGCTTAGTCGAGGATTTTTTGGTTTTCGTCCCTCTAGTAAGTGTCTAGTAAGTGTAAAACACTGTTCAAGATCGGGAAACCGGGTGCGGGCAAGCCAATTGGCTCCCTGGGGACGGCGGAGGGTACTAAAACCTCTCTCAACTGGTCGGATTGACCAGCTATCCCACAATGATTGAAGAGCGGCGATGCGTAGTCCGAGGAAGCTGGCGTTGATTCGCAGCGTCAGGAAGGAGCGAGGCGGCGTGCTGGAGCGAAGTTCTTGAAGCTCAGTGCGTAGACCTTCTTGTGCGCAGGCTGTTTCCAGATGGTGGAGCCAGACGTTGGCAAACTGCGCGTCGTACGGCGGAAGCTGCGTTTGGCGAGTCATGACGGCGGGAAGATCTGGTTCCATGTTGCGCTCGCTGGGAGACGGGGACGGTTGTTGTGTAGGTGAAGCTCCGGTCTTCGAATTTCGCCTGGACTTCATGCTAGAAAAAAAAGGGAGACCTCATCGCGTTTAAAAGCCTTTAAAAAGGCTGCTTAGTCGAGGATTTTTTGGTTTTCGTCCCTCTAGTAAGTGTAAAACACTGTTCAAGATCGGAAAACCGGGTGCGGGCAAGCCAATTGGCTCCCTGGGGACGGCGGAGGGTACTAAAAACCTCTCTCAACTGGTCGGATTGACCAGCTATCCCACAATGATTGAAGAGCGGCGATGCGTAGTCCGAGGAAGCGGGCGTCGATTCGCAGCGTCAGGAAGGAAAGGAGCGGCGTGCTGGAGCGAAGTTCTTGAAGCTCAGTGCGTAGACCTTCTTGTGCGCAGGCTGTTTCCAGATGGTGGAGCCAGACGTTGGCAAACTGCGCGTCGTACGGTGGAAGCTTCGTTTGGCGAGTCATGGCGGCGGGAAGATCTGGTTCCATGTTGCGCTCGCTGGGAGACGGGGACGGTTGTTGTGTAGGTGAAGCTCCGGTCTTCGAATTTCGCCTGGACTTCATGCTAGAAAAAAAAGGGAGACCTCATCGCGTTTAAAAGCCTTTAAAAAGGCTGCTTAGTCGAGGATTTTTTGGTTTTCGTCCCTCTAGTAAGTGTAAAACACTGTTCAAGATCGGAAAACCGGGTGCGGGCAAGCCAATTGGCTCCCTGGGGACGGCGGAGGGTACTAAAACCTCTCTCAACTGGTCGGATTGACCAGCTATCCCACAATGATTGAAGAGCGGCGATGCGTAGTCCGAGGAAGCTGGCGTTGATTCGCAGCGTCAGGAAGGAGCGAAGCGGCGTGCTGGAGCGAAGTTCTTGAAGCTCAGTGCGTAGACCTTCTTGTGCGCAGGCTGTTTCCAGTTGGTGGAGCCAGACGTTGGCGAACTGCGCGTTGTACGGCGGAAGCTGCGTTTGGCGAGTCATGGCGGTGGGAAGATCTGGTTCCATGTTGCGCTCGCTGGGAAACGGGGACAGTTGTTGTGTAGGTGAAGCTCCGGTCTTCGAATTTCGCCTGGACTTCATGCTAGAAAAAAAGGGAGACCTCATCGCGTTTAAAAGCCTTTAAAAAGGCTGCTTAGTCGAGGATTTTTTGGTTTTCGTCCCTCTAGTAAGTGTAAAACACTGTTCAAGATCGGAAAACTGGGTGCGGGCAAGCCAATTGGCTCCCTGGGGACGGCGGAGGGTACTAAAACCTCTCTCAACTGGTCGGATTGACCAGCTATCCCACAATGATTGAAGAGCGGCGATGCGTAGTCCGAGGAAGCTGGCGTTGATTCGCAGCGTCAGGAAGGAGCGAGGCGGCGTGCTGGAGCGAAGTTCTTGAAGCTCAGTGCGTAGACCTTCTTGTGCGCAGGCTGTTTCCAGATGGTGGAGCCAGACGTTGGCAAACTGCGCGTCGTACGGTGGAAGCTTCGTTTGGCGAGTCATGGCGGCGGGAAGATCTGGTTCCATGTTGCGCTCGCTGGGAGACGGGGACGGTTGTTGTGTAGGTGAAGCTCCGGTCTTCGAATTTCGCCTGGACTTCATGCTAGAAAAAAAAGGGAGACCTCATCGCGTTTAAAAGCCTTTAAAAAGGCTGCTTAGTCGAGGATTTTTTGGTTTTCGTCCCTCTAGTAAGTGTAAAACACTGTTCAAGATCGGAAAACCGGGTGGCAAGCCAATTGGCTCCCTGGGGACGGCGGAGGGTACTAAAACCTCTCTCAACTGGTCGGATTGACCAGCTATCCCACAATGATTGAAGAGCGGCGATGCGTAGTCCGAGGAAGCTGGCGTTGATTCGCAGCGTCAGGAAGGAGCGAAGCGGCGTGCTGGAGCGAAGTTCTTGAAGCTCAGTGCGTAGACCTTCTTGTGCGCAGGCTGTTTCCAGTTGGTGGAGCCAGACGTTGGCGAACTGCGCGTTGTACGGCGGAAGCTGCGTTTGGCGAGTCATGGCGGTGGGAAGATCTGGTTCCATGTTGCGCTCGCTGGGAAACGGGGACAGTTGTTGTGTAGGTGAAGCTCCGGTCTTCGAATTTCGCCTGGACTTCATGCTAGAAAAAAAGGGAGACCTCATCGCGTTTAAAAGCCTTTAAAAAGGCTGCTTAGTCGAGGATTTTTTGGTTTTCGTCCCTCTAGTAAGTGTAAAACACTGTTCAAGATCGGAAAACCGGGTGCGGGCAAGCCAATTGGCTCCCTGGGGACGGCGGAGGGTACTAAAACCTCTCTCAACTGGTCGGATTGACCAGCTATCCCACAATGATTGAAGAGCGGCGATGCGTAGTCCGAGGAAGCTGGCGTTGATTCGCAGCGTCAGGAAGGAGCGAGGCGGCGTGCTGGAGCGAAGTTCTTGAAGCTCAGTGCGTAGACCTTCTTGTGCGCAGGCTGTTTCCAGATGGTGGAGCCAGACGTTGGCAAACTGCGCGTCGTACGGTGGAAGCTTCGTTTGGCGAGTCATGGCGGCGGGAAGATCTGGTTCCATGTTGCGCTCGCTGGGAGACGGGGACGGTTGTTGTGTAGGTGAAGCTCCGGTCTTCGAATTTCGCCTGGACTTCATGCTAGAAAAAAAAGGGAGACCTCATCGCGTTTAAAAGCCTTTAAAAAGGCTGCTTAGTCGAGGATTTTTTGGTTTTCGTCCCTCTAGTAAGTGTAAAACACTGTTCAAGATCGGAAAACCGGTGCGGGCAAGCCAATTGGCTCCCTGGGGACGGCGGAGGGTACTAAAACCTCTCTCAACTGGTCGGATTGACCAGCTATCCCACAATGATTGAAGAGCGGCGATGCGTAGTCCGAGGAAGCTGGCGTTGATTCGCAGCGTCAGGAAGGAGCGAAGCGGCGTGCTGGAGCGAAGTTCTTGAAGCTCAGTGCGTAGACCTTCTTGTGCGCAGGCTGTTTCCAGTTGGTGGAGCCAGACGTTGGCGAACTGCGCGTTGTACGGCGGAAGCTGCGTTTGGCGAGTCATGGCGGTGGGAAGATCTGGTTCCATGTTGCGCTCGCTGGGAAACGGGGACAGTTGTTGTGTAGGTGAAGCTCCGGTCTTCGAATTTCGCCTGGACTTCATGCTAGAAAAAAAAGGGAGACCTCATCGCGTTTAAAAGCCTTTAAAAAGGCTGCTTAGTCGAGGATTTTTTGGTTTTCGTCCCTCTAGTAAGTGTAAAACACTGTTCAAGATCGGAAAACCGGGTGCGGGCAAGCCAATTGGCTCCCTGGGGACGGCGGAGGGTACTAAAACCTCTCTCAACTGGTCGGATTGACCAGCTATCCCACAATGATTGAAGAGCGGCGATGCGTAGTCCGAGGAAGCTGGCGTTGATTCGCAGCGTCAGGAAGGAGCGAGGCGGCGTGCTGGAGCGAAGTTCTTGAAGCTCAGTGCGTAGACCTTCTTGTGCGCAGGCTGTTTCCAGATGGTGGAGCCAGACGTTGGCAAACTGCGCGTCGTACGGTGGAAGCTTCGTTTGGCGAGTCATGGCGGCGGGAAGATCTGGTTCCATGTTGCGCTCGCTGGGAGACGGGGACGGTTGTTGTGTAGGTGAAGCTCCGGTCTTCGAATTTCGCCTGGACTTCATGCTAGAAAAAAAGGGAGACCTCATCGCGTTTAAAAGCCTTTAAAAAGGCTGCTTAGTCGAGGATTTTTTGGTTTTCGTCCCTCTAGTAAGTGTAAAACACTGTTCAAGATCGGAAAACCGGGTGCGGGCAAGCCAATTGGCTCCCTGGGGACGGCGGAGGGTACTAAAACCTCTCTCAACTGGTCGGATTGACCAGCTATCCCACAATGATTGAAGAGCGGCGATGCGTAGTCCGAGGAAGCTGGCGTTGATTCGCAGCGTCAGGAAGGAGCGAAGCGGCGTGCTGGAGCGAAGTTCTTGAAGCTCAGTGCGTAGACCTTCTTGTGCGCAGGCTGTTTCCAGTTGGTGGAGCCAGACGTTGGCGAACTGCGCGTTGTACGGCGGAAGCTGCGTTTGGCGAGTCATGGCGGTGGGAAGATCTGGTTCCATGTTGCGCTCGCTGGGAAACGGGGACAGTTGTTGTGTAGGTGAAGCTCCGGTCTTCGAATTTCGCCTGGACTTCATGCTAGAAAAAAAGGGAGACCTCATCGCGTTTAAAAGCCTTTAAAAAGGCTGCTTAGTCGAGGATTTTTTGGTTTTCGTCCCTCTAGTAAGTGTAAAACACTGTTCAAGATCGGAAACCGGGTGCGGGCAAGCCAATTGGCTCCCTGGGGACGGCGGAGGGTACTAAAACCTCTCTCAACTGGTCGGATTGACCAGCTATCCCACAATGATTGAAGAGCGGCGATGCGTAGTCCGAGGAAGCTGGCGTTGATTCGCAGCGTCAGGAAGGAGCGAGGCGGCGTGCTGGAGCGAAGTTCTTGAAGCTCAGTGCGTAGACCTTCTTGTGCGCAGGCTGTTTCCAGATGGTGGAGCCAGACGTTGGCAAACTGCGCGTCGTACGGTGGAAGCTTCGTTTGGCGAGTCATGGCGGCGGGAAGATCTGGTTCCATGTTGCGCTCGCTGGGAGACGGGGACGGTTGTTGTGTAGGTGAAGCTCCGGTCTTCGAATTTCGCCTGGACTTCATGCTAGAAAAAAAAGGGAGACCTCATCGCGTTTAAAAGCCTTTAAAAAGGCTGCTTAGTCGAGGATTTTTTGGTTTTCGTCCCTCTAGTAAGTGTAAAACACTGTTCAAGATCGGAAAACCGGGTGCGGGCAAGCCAATTGGCTCCCTGGGGACGGCGGAGGGTACTAAAACCTCTCTCAACTGGTCGGATTGACCAGCTATCCCACAATGATTGAAGAGCGGCGATGCGTAGTCCGAGGAAGCTGGCGTTGATTCGCAGCGTCAGGAAGGAGCGAAGCGGCGTGCTGGAGCGAAGTTCTTGAAGCTCAGTGCGTAGACCTTCTTGTGCGCAGGCTGTTTCCAGTTGGTGGAGCCAGACGTTGGCGAACTGCGCGTTGTACGGCGGAAGCTGCGTTTGGCGAGTCATGGCGGTGGGAAGATCTGGTTCCATGTTGCGCTCGCTGGGAAACGGGGACAGTTGTTGTGTAGGTGAAGCTCCGGTCTTCGAATTTCGCCTGGACTTCATGCTAGAAAAAAAAGGGAGACCTCATCGCGTTTAAAAGCCTTTAAAAAGGCTGCTTAGTCGAGGATTTTTTGGTTTTCGTCCCTCTAGTAAGTGTAAAACACTGTTCAAGATCGGAAAACCGGGTGCGGGCAAGCCAATTGGCTCCCTGGGGACGGCGGAGGGTACTAAAACCTCTCTCAACTGGTCGGATTGACCAGCTATCCCACAATGATTGAAGAGCGGCGATGCGTAGTCCGAGGAAGCTGGCGTTGATTCGCAGCGTCAGGAAGGAGCGAGGCGGCGTGCTGGAGCGAAGTTCTTGAAGCTCAGTGCGTAGACCTTCTTGTGCGCAGGCTGTTTCCAGTTGGTGGAGCCAGACGTTGGCAAACTGCGCGTCGTACGGCGGAAGCTTCGTTTGGCGAGTCATGGCGGCGGGAAGATCTGGTTCCATGTTGCGCTCGCTGGGAGACGGGGACAGTTGTTGTGTAGGTGAAGCTCCGGTCTTCGAATTTCGCCTGGACTTCATGCTAGAAAAAAAAGGGAGACCTCATCGCGTTTAAAAGCCTTTAAAAAGGCTGCTTAGTCGAGGATTTTTTGGTTTTCGTCCCTCTAGTAAGTGTAAAACACTGTTCAAGATCGGAAAACCGGGTGCGGGCAAGCCAATTGGCTCCCTGGGGACGGCGGAGGGTACTAAAACCTCTCTCAACTGGTCGGATTGACCAGCTATCCCACAATGATTGAAGAGCGGCGGCGTAGTCCGAGGAAGCTGGCGTTGATTCGCAGCGTCGGAGGGTACTAAAACCTCTCTCAACTGGTCGGATTGACCAGCTATCCCACAATGATTGAAGAGCGGCGATGCGTAGTCCGAGGAAGCTGGCGTTGATTCGCAGCGTCAGGAAGGAGCGAGGCGGCGTGCTGGAGCGAAGTTCTTGAAGCTCAGTGCGTGCTGGAGAAGTTCTTGAAGCTCAGTGCGTAGATCTTGTGCGCAGGCTGTTTCCAGATGGTGGAGCCAGACGTTGGCAAACTGCGCGTCGTACGGTGGAAGCTTCGTTTGGCGAGTCATGGCGGCGGGAAGATCTGGTTCCATGTTGCGCTCGCTGGGAGACGGGGACGGTTGTTGTGTAGGTGAAGCTCCGGTCTTCGAATTTCGCCTGGACTTCATGCTAGAAAAAAAGGGAGACCTCATCGCGTTTAAAAGCCTTTAAAAAGGCTGCTTAGTCGAGGATTTTTTGGTTTTCGTCCCTCTAGTAAGTGTAAAACACTGTTCAAGATCGGAAAACCGGGTGCGGGCAAGCCAATTGGCTCCCTGGGGACGGCGGAGGGTACTAAAACCTCTCTCAACTGGTCGGATTGACCAGCTATCCCACAATGATTGAAGAGCGGCGATGCGTAGTCCGAGGAAGCTGGCGTTGATTCGCAGCGTCAGGAAGGAGCGAAGCGGCGTGCTGGAGCGAAGTTCTTGAAGCTCAGTGCGTAGACCTTCTTGTGCGCAGGCTGTTTCCAGTTGGTGGAGCCAGACGTTGGCGAACTGCGCGTTGTACGGCGGAAGCTGCGTTTGGCGAGTCATGGCGGTGGGAAGATCTGGTTCCATGTTGCGCTCGCTGGGAAACGGGGACAGTTGTTGTGTAGGTGAAGCTCCGGTCTTCGAATTTCGCCTGGACTTCATGCTAGAAAAAAAAAGGGAGACCTCATCGCGTTTAAAAGCCTTTAAAAAGGCTGCTTAGTCGAGGATTTTTTGGTTTTCGTCCCTCTAGTAAGTGTAAAACACTGTTCAAGATCGGAAAACCGGGTGCGGGCAAGCCAATTGGCTCCCTGGGGACGGCGGAGGGTACTAAAACCTCTCTCAACTGGTCGGATTGACCAGCTATCCCACAATGATTGAAGAGCGGCGATGCGTAGTCCGAGGAAGCTGGCGTTGATTCGCAGCGTCAGGAAGGAGCGAGGCGGCGTGCTGGAGCGAAGTTCTTGAAGCTCAGTGCGTAGACCTTCTTGTGCGCAGGCTGTTTCCAGATGGTGGAGCCAGACGTTGGCAAACTGCGCGTCGTACGGTGGAAGCTTCGTTTGGCGAGTCATGGCGGCGGGAAGATCTGGTTCCATGTTGCGCTCGCTGGGAGACGGGGACGGTTGTTGTGTAGGTGAAGCTCCGGTCTTCGAATTTCGCCTGGACTTCATGCTAGAAAAAAAAAGGGAGACCTCATCGCGTTTAAAAGCCTTTAAAAAGGCTGCTTAGTCGAGGATTTTTTGGTTTTCGTCCCTCTAGTAAGTGTAAAACACTGTTCAAGATCGGAAAACCGGGTGCGGGCAAGCCAATTGGCTCCCTGGGGACGGCGGAGGGTACTAAAACCTCTCTCAACTGGTCGGATTGACCAGCTATCCCACAATGATTGAAGAGCGGCGATGCGTAGTCCGAGGAAGCTGGCGTTGATTCGCAGCGTCAGGAAGGAGCGAAGCGGCGTGCTGGAGCGAAGTTCTTGAAGCTCAGTGCGTAGACCTTCTTGTGCGCAGGCTGTTTCCAGTTGGTGGAGCCAGACGTTGGCGAACTGCGCGTTGTACGGCGGAAGCTGCGTTTGGCGAGTCATGGCGGTGGGAAGATCTGGTTCCATGTTGCGCTCGCTGGGAAACGGGGACAGTTGTTGTGTAGGTGAAGCTCCGGTCTTCGAATTTCGCCTGGACTTCATGCTAGAAAAAAAAGGGAGACCTCATCGCGTTTAAAAGCCTTTAAAAAGGCTGCTTAGTCGAGGATTTTTTGGTTTTCGTCCCTCTAGTAAGTGTAAAACACTGTTCAAGATCGGAAAACCGGGTGCGGGCAAGCCAATTGGCTCCCTGGGGACGGCGGAGGGTACTAAAACCTCTCTCAACTGGTCGGATTGACCAGCTATCCCACAATGATTGAAGAGCGGCGATGCGTAGTCCGAGGAAGCTGGCGTTGATTCGCAGCGTCAGGAAGGAGCGAGGCGGCGTGCTGGAGCGAAGTTCTTGAAGCTCAGTGCGTAGACCTTCTTGTGCGCAGGCTGTTTCCAGATGGTGGAGCCAGACGTTGGCAAACTGCGCGTCGTACGGTGGAAGCTTCGTTTGGCGAGTCATGGCGGCGGGAAGATCTGGTTCCATGTTGCGCTCGCTGGGAGACGGGGACGGTTGTTGTGTAGGTGAAGCTCCGGTCTTCGAATTTCGCCTGGACTTCATGCTAGAAAAAAAAGGGAGACCTCATCGCGTTTAAAAGCCTTTAAAAAGGCTGCTTAGTCGAGGATTTTTTGGTTTTCGTCCCTCTAGTAAGTGTAAAACACTGTTCAAGATCGGAAAACCGGGTGCGGGCAAGCCAATTGGCTCCCTGGGGACGGCGGAGGGTACTAAAACCTCTCTCAACTGGTCGGATTGACCAGCTATCCCACAATGATTGAAGAGCGGCGATGCGTAGTCCGAGGAAGCTGGCGTTGATTCGCAGCGTCAGGAAGGAGCGAAGCGGCGTGCTGGAGCGAAGTTCTTGAAGCTCAGTGCGTAGACCTTCTTGTGCGCAGGCTGTTTCCAGTTGGTGGAGCCAGACGTTGGCGAACTGCGCGTTGTACGGCGGAAGCTGCGTTTGCGTTTGGCGAGTCATGGCGGTGGGAAGATCTGGTTCCATGTTGCGCTCGCTGGGAAACGGGGACAGTTGTTGTGTAGGTGAAGCTCCGGTCTTCGAATTTCGCCTGGACTTCATGCTAGAAAAAAAGGGAGACCTCATCGCGTTTAAAAGCCTTTAAAAAGGCTGCTTAGTCGAGGATTTTTTGGTTTTCGTCCCTCTAGTAAGTGTAAAACACTGTTCAAGATCGGAAAACCGGGTGCGGGCAAGCCAATTGGCTCCCTGGGGACGGCGGAGGGTACTAAAACCTCTCTCAACTGGTCGGATTGACCAGCTATCCCACAATGATTGAAGAGCGGCGATGCGTAGTCCGAGGAAGCTGGCGTTGATTCGCAGCGTCAGGAAGGAGCGAGGCGGCGTGCTGGAGCGAAGTTCTTGAAGCTCAGTGCGTAGACCTTCTTGTGCGCAGGCTGTTTCCAGATGGTGGAGCCAGACGTTGGCAAACTGCGCGTCGTACGGTGGAAGCTTCGTTTGGCGAGTCATGGCGGCGGGAAGATCTGGTTCCATGTTGCGCTCGCTGGGAGACGGGGACGGTTGTTGTGTAGGTGAAGCTCCGGTCTTCGAATTTCGCCTGGACTTCATGCTAGAAAAAAAAGGGAGACCTCATCGCGTTTAAAAGCCTTTAAAAAGGCTGCTTAGTCGAGGATTTTTTGGTTTTCG
>JAVIWC010000300.1:0-16765 GCA_031894815.1 Creontiades dilutus
GGGTGATGAACACGAATCTGAAGTCCGTTTTTTGATGAAACGCTTCCTTCATGGTTATGTTCGCGTTTTTTCATCAAAATTGCTCAAAAATAAACTCTGTTTAATCGCTTTCAAACCTACTCTCTAAGGGGTTTTTCGGGGTGCTGAACACGAATCTGAAGTCCGTTTTTCGATAAAACGCTTTCTTCATGGTTATTTTCGCGTTTTTTCATCAAAATTGCTCAAAAATTAACTCTGTTTAATCGCTTTCAAACCTACTCTCTAAGGGGTTTTTCGGGGTGCTGAACACGAATCTGAAGTCCGTTTTTCGATAAAACGCTTCCTTCATGGTTATTTTTGCGTTTTTTCATCAAAATTGCTCAAAAATTAACTCTGTTTAATCGCTTTCAAACCTACTCTCTAAGGGGTTTTTCGGGGTGCTGAACACGAATCTGAAGTCCTTTTTTCGATAAAACGCTTCCTTCATGGTTATTTTCGCGTTTTTTCATCAAAATTGCTCAAAAATTAACTCTGTTTAATCGCTTTCAAACCTACTCTCTGAACACGAATCTGAAGGTTTTTCGATAAAACGCTTCCTTCATGGTTATTTTCGCGTTTTTTCATCTGAACACGAATCTGAAGTCTTTTTCTCGATAAAACGCTTCCTTCATGGTTATATTCGCGTTTCAAACCTACTCTAAGGGGTTTTTCGGGGTGTTGAACACGAATCTGAAGTCCTTTTTTCGATAAAACGCTTCCTTCATGGTTATTTTCGCGTTTTTTCATCAAAATTGCTCAAAAATAAACTCTGTTTAATCGCTTTCAAACCTACTCTCTAAGGGGTTTTTCGGGGTGCTGAACACGAATCTGAAGTCCTTTTTCGATAAAACGCTTCCTTCATGGTTATTTTCGCGTTTTTTCATCAAAATTGCTCAAAAATAAACTCTGTTTAATCGCTTTCAAACCTACTCTCTAAGGGGTTTTTCGGGGTGCTGAACACGAATCTGAAGTCCTTTTTTCGATAAAACGCTTCCTTCATGGTTATTTTCGCGTTTTTTCATCAAAATTGCTCAAAAATTAACTCTGTTTAATCGCTTTCAAACCTACTCTCTAAGGGGTTTTTCGGGGTGCTGAACACGAATCTGAAGTCCTTTTTCGATAAAACGCTTCCTTCATGGTTATTTTCGCGTTTTTTCATCAAAATTGCTCAAAAATTAACTCTGTTTAATCGCTTTCAAACCTACACTCTAAGGGGTTTTTCGGGGTGCTGAACACGAATCTGAAGTCCTTTTTCGATAAAACGCTTCCTTCATGGTTATTTTCGCGTTTTTTCATCAAAATTGCTCAAAAATTAACTCTGTTTAATCGCTTTCAAACCTACTCTAAGGGGTTTTTCGGGCCGTTGAACACGAATCTGAAGTCCTTTTTTTCGATAAACGCTTCCTTCATGGTTATTTTCGCGTTTTTTCATCAAAATTGCTCAAAAATTAACTCTGTTTAATCGCTTTCAAACCTACTCTCTAAGGGGTTTTTCGGGGTGCTGAACACGAATCTGAAGTCCTTTTTTCGATAAAATTTCCTTCATGGTTATTTTCGCGTTTTTTCATCAAAATTGCTCAAAAATAAACTCTGTTTAATCGCTTTCAAACCTACCTCTCTAAGGGGTTTTTCGGGGTGCTGAACACGAATCTGAAGTCCTTTTTTCGATAAAACGCTTCCTTCATGGTTATTTTCGCGTTTTTTCATCAAAATTGCTCAAAAATTAACTCTGTTTAATCGCTTTCAAACCTACTCTCTAAGGGGTTTTTCGGGGTGCTGAACACGAATCTGAAGTCCTTTTTTCGATAAAACGCCCCTTCATGGTTATTTTCGCGTTTTTTCATCAAAATTGCTCAAAAATAAACTCTGTTTAATCGCTTTCAAACCTACTCTCTAAGGGGTTTTTCGGGGTGCTGAACACGAATCTGAAGTCCTTTTTTCGATAAAACGCTTCCTTCATGGTTATTTTCGCGTTTTTTCATCAAAATTGCTCAAAAATAAACTCTGTTTAATCGCTTTCAAACCTACTCTCTAAGGGGTTTTTCGGGGTGCTGAACACGAATCTGAAGTCCTTTTTTCGATAAAACGCTTCCTTCATGGTTATTTTCGCGTTTTTTCATCAAAATTGCTCAAAAATTAACTCTGTTTAATCGCTTTCAAACCTACTCTCTAAGGGGTTTTTCGGGGTGCTGAACACGAATCTGAAGTCCTTTTTTTCGATAAAACGCTTCCTTCATGGTTATTTTCGCGTTTTTTCATCAAAATTGCTCAAAAATAAACTCTGTTTAATCGCTTTCAAACCTACTCTCTAAGGGGTTTTTCGGGGTGCTGAACACGAATCTGAAGTCCTTTTTTCGATAAAACGCTTCCTTCATGGTTATTTTCGCGTTTTTTCATCAAAATTGCTCAAAAATTAACTCTGTTTAATCGCTTTCAAACCTACTCTCTAAGGGGTTTTTCGGGGTGCTGAACACGAATCTGAAGTCCTTTTTTCGATAAAACGCTTCCTTCATGGTTATTTTCGCGTTTTTTCATCAAAATTGCTCAAAAATAAACTCTGTTTAATCGCTTTCAAACCTACTCTCTAAGGGGTTTTTCGGGGTGCTGAACACGAATCTGAAGTCCTTTTTTCGATAAAACGCTTCCTTCATGGTTATTTTCGCGTTTTTTCATCAAAATTGCTCAAAAATTAACTCTGTTTAATCGCTTTCAAACCTACTCTCTAAGGGGTTTTTCGGGGTGCTGAACACGAATCTGAAGTCCTTTTTCGATAAAACGCTTCCTTCATGGTTATTTTCGCGTTTTTTCATCAAAATTGCTCAAAAATTAACTCTGTTTAATCGCTTTCAAACCTACTCTCTAAGGGGTTTTTCGGGGTGCTGAACACGAATCTGAAGTCCTTTTTTCGATAAAACGCTTCCTTCATGGTTATTTTCGCGTTTTTTCATCAAAATTGCTCAAAAATTAACTCTGTTTAATCGCTTTCAAACCTACTCTCTAAGGGGTTTTCGGGGTGCTGAACACGAATCTGAAGTCCTTTTTTTTCGATAAAACGCTTCCTTCATGGTTATTTTCGCGTTTTTTCATCAAAATTGCTCAAAAATAAACTCTGTTTAATCGCTTTCAAACCTACTCTAAGGGGTTTTTCGGGGTGCTGAACACGAATCTGAAGTCCTTTTTCGATAAAACGCTTCCTTCATGGTTATTTTCGCGTTTTTTCATCAAAATTGCTCAAAAATTAACTCTGTTTAATCGCTTTCAAACCTACTCTTAAGGGGTTTTTCAAGTCCTTTTTTCGATAAAACGCTTCCTTCATGGTTATTTTCGCGTTTTTTCATCAAAATTGCTCAAAAATTAACTCTGTTTAATCGCTTTCAAACCTACTCTCTAAGGGGTTTTCGGGGTGCTGAACACGAATCTGAAGTCCTTTTTTCGATAAAACGCTTCCTTCATGGTTATTTTCGCGTTTTTTCATCAAAATTGCTCAAAAATAAACTCTGTTTAATCGCTTTCAAACCTACTCTCTAAGGGGTTTTTCGGGGTGCTGAACACGAATCTGAAGTCCTTTTTTCGATAAAACGCTTCCTTCATGGTTATTTTCGCGTTTTTTCATCAAAATTGCTCAAAAATAAACTCTGTTTAATCGCTTTCAAACCTACTCTCTAAGGGGTTTTCGGGGTGCTGAACACGAATCTGAAGTCCTTTTTTCGATAAAACGCTTCCTTCATGGTTATTTTCGCGTTTTTTCATCAAAATTGCTCAAAAATAAACTCTGTTTAATCGCTTTCAAACCTACTCTCTAAGGGGTTTTTCGGGGTGCTGAACACGAATCTGAAGTCCTTTTTTCGATAAAACGCTTCCTTCATGGTTATTTTCGCGTTTTTTCATCAAAATTGCTCAAAAATAAACTCTGTTTAATCGCTTTCAAACCTACTCTCTAAGGGGTTTTTCGGGGTGCTGAACACGAATCTGAAGTCCTTTTTTCGATAAAACGCTTCCTTCATGGTTATTTTCGCGTTTTTTCATCAAAATTGCTCAAAAATAAACTCTGTTTAATCGCTTTCAAACCTACTCTCTAAGGGGTTTTCGGGGTGCTGAACACGAATCTGAAGTCCTTTTTTCGATAAAACGCTTCCTTCATGGTTATTTTCGCGTTTTTTCATCAAAATTGCTCAAAAATAAACTCTGTTTAATCGCTTTCAAACCTACTCTCTAAGGGGTTTTTCGGGGTGCTGAACACGAATCTGAAGTCCTTTTTTCGATAAAACGCTTCCTTCATGGTTATTTTCGCGTTTTTTCATCAAAATTGCTCAAAAATAAACTCTGTTTAATCGCTTTCAAACCTACTCTCTAAGGGGTTTTCGGGGTGCTGAACACGAATCTGAAGTCCTTTTTTCGATAAAACGCTTCCTTCATGGTTATTTTCGCGTTTTTTCATCAAAATTGCTCAAAAATTAACTCTGTTTAATCGCTTTCAAACCTACTCTCTAAGGGGTTTTTCGGGGTGCTGAACACGAATCTGAAGTCCTTTTTTCGATAAAACGCTTCCTTCATGGTTATTTTCGCGTTTTTTCATCAAAATTGCTCAAAAATAAACTCTGTTTAATCGCTTTCAAACCTACTCTCTAAGGGTTTTTCGGGGTGCTGAACACGAATCTGAAGTCCTTTTTTCGATAAAACGCTTCCTTCATGGTTATTTTCGCGTTTTTTCATCAAAATTGCTCAAAAATTAACTCTGTTTAATCGCTTTCAAACCTACTCTCTAAGGGGTTTTTCGGGGTGCTGAACACGAATCTGAAGTCCTTTTTTCGATAAAACGCTTCCTTCATGGTTATTTTCGCGTTTTTTCATCAAAATTGCTCAAAAATAAACTCTGTTTAATCGCTTTCAAACCTACTCTCTAAGGGGTTTTTCGGGGTGCTGAACACGAATCTGAAGTCCTTTTTTCGATAAAACGCTTCCTTCATGGTTATTTTCGCGTTTTTTCATCAAAATTGCTCAAAAATTAACTCTGTTTAATCGCTTTCAAACCTACTCTCTAAGGGGTTTTTCGGGGTGCTGAACACGAATCTGAAGTCCTTTTTTCGATAAAACGCTTCCTTCATGGTTATTTTCGCGTTTTTTCATCAAAATTGCTCAAAAATAAACTCTGTTTAATCGCTTTCAAACCTACTCTCTAAGGGGTTTTTCGGGGTGCTGAACACGAATCTGAAGTCCTTTTTTCGATAAAACGCTTCCTTCATGGTTATTTTCGCGTTTTTTCATCAAAATTGCTCAAAAATTAACTCTGTTTAATCGCTTTCAAACCTACTCTCTAAGGGGTTTTTCGGGGTGCTGAACACGAACCTGAAGTCCTTTTTTCGATAAAACGCTTCCTTCATGGTTATTTTCGCGTTTTTTCATCAAAATTGCTCGTACAACTCTGTTTAATCGCTTTCAAACCTACTCTAAGGGGTTTTTCGGGGTGCTGAACACGAATCTGAAGTCCTTTTTTCGATAAAACGCTTCCTTCATGGTTATTTTCGCGTTTTTTCATCAAAATTGCTCAAAAATAAACTCTGTTTAATCGCTTTCAAACCTACTCCTCTAAGGGGTTTTTCGGGGTGCTGAACACGAATCTGAAGTTCTTTTTTCGATAAAACGCTTCCTTCATGGTTATTTTCGCGTTTTTTCATCAAAATTGCTCAAAAATTAACTCTGTTTAATCGCTTTCAAACCTACTCTCTAAGGGGTTTTCGGGGTGCTGAACACGAATCTGGAGTTCTTTTTTCGATAAAACGCTTCCTTCATGGTTATTTTCGCGTTTTTTCATCAAAATTGCTCAAAAATTAACTCTGTTTAATCGCTTTCAAACCTACTCTCTAAGGGGTTTTTCGGGGTGCTGAACACGAATCTGAAGTCCTTTTTTCGATAAAACGCTTCCTTCATGGTTATTTTCGCGTTTTTTCATCAAAATTGCTCAAAAATTAACTCTGTTTAATCGCTTTCAAACCTACTCTCTAAGGGGTTTTTCGGGGTGCTGAACACGAATCTGAAGTCCTTTTTTCGATAAAACGCTTCCTTCATGGTTATTTTCGCGTTTTTTCATCAAAATTGCTCAAAAATAAACTCTGTTTAATCGCTTTCAAACCTACTCTCTAAGGGGTTTTTCGGTGTGCTGAACACGAATCTGAAGTCCTTTTTTCGATAAAACGCTTCCTTCATGGTTATTTTCGCGTTTTTTCATCAAAATTGCTCAAAAATTAACTCTGTTTAATCGCTTTCAAACCTACTCTCTAAGGGGTTTTTCGGGGTGCTGAACACGAATCTGAAGTCCTTTTTTCGATAAAACGCTTCCTTCATGGTTATTTTCGCGTTTTTTCATCAAAATTGCTCAAAAATAAACTCTGTTTAATCGCTTTCAAACCTACTCTCTAAGGGGTTTTTCGGGGTGCTGAACACGAATCTGAAGTCCTTTTTTCGATAAAACGCTTCCTTCATGGTTATTTTCGCGTTTTTTCATCAAAATTGCTCAAAAATAAACTCTGTTTAATCGCTTTCAAACCTACTCTCTAAGGGGTTTTTCGGGGTGCTGAACACGAATCTGAAGTCCTTTTTTCGATAAAACGCTTCCTTCATGGTTATTTTCGCGTTTTTTCATCAAAATTGCTCAAAAAATTAACTCTGTTTAATCGCTTTCAAACCTACTCTCTAAGGGTTTTTCGGGGTGCTGAACACGAATCTGAAGTCCTTTTTTCGATAAAACGCTTCCTTCATGGTTATTTTCGCGTTTTTTCATCAAAATTGCTCAAAAATAAACTCTGTTTAATCGCTTTCAAACCTACTCTCTAAGGGGTTTTTCGGGGTGCTGAACACGAATCTGAAGTCCTTTTTTCGATAAAACGCTTCCTTCATGGTTATTTTCGCGTTTTTTCATCAAAATTGCTCAAAAATTAACTCTGTTTAATCGCTTTCAAACCTACTCTCTAAGGGGTTTTCGGGGTGCTGAACACGAATCTGAAGTCCTTTTTTCGATAAAACGCTTCCTTCATGGTTATTTTCGCGTTTTTTCATCAAAATTGCTCAAAAATTAACTCTGTTTAATCGCTTTCAAACCTACTCTCTAAGGGGTTTTTCGGGGTGCTGAACACGAATCTGAAGTCCTTTTTTCGATAAAACGCTTCCTTCATGGTTATTTTCGCGTTTTTTCATCAAAATTGCTCAAAAATTAACTCTGTTTAATCGCTTTCAAACCTACTCTCTAAGGGGTTTTTCGGGGTGCTGAACACGAATCTGAAGTCCTAAACGCTTCCTTCCTTGGTTATTTTCGCGTTTTTTCATCAAAATTGCTCAAAAATTAACTCTGTTTAATCGCTTTCAAACCTACTCTTAAGGGGTTTTTCGGGGTGCTGAACGAATCTGAAGTCCGTTTTTCGATAAAACGCTTCCTTCATGGTTATTTTCGCGTTTTTCATCAAAATTGCTCAAAAATTAACTCTGTTTAATCGCTTTCAAACCTACTCTCTAAGGGGTTTTTTCGGGGTGCTGAACACGAATCTGAAGTCCCTTTTTTCGATAAAACGCTTCCTTCATGGTTATTTTAGCGTTTTTTCATCAAAATTGCTCAAAAATAAACTCTGTTTAATCGCTTTCAAACCTACTCTCTAAGGGGTTTTCGGGGTGCTGAACACGAATCTGAAGTCCGTTTTTCGATAAAACGCTTCCTTCATGGTTATTTTCGCGTTTTTTCATCAAAATTATTCAAAAATAAACTCTGTTTAATCGCTTTCAAACCTACTCTCTAAGGGGTTTATCAGGGTGCTGAACACGAATCTGAAGTCCTTTTTCGATAAAACGCTTCCTTCATGGTTATTTTCGCGTTTTTCATCAAAATTGCTCAAAAATTAACTCTGTTTAATCGCTTTCAAACCTACTCTCTAAGGGGTTTTCGGGGTGCTGAACACGAATCTGAAGTCCTTTTTTTCGATAAAACGCTGCCTTCATGGTTATTTTCGCGTTTTCATCAAAATTGCTCAAAAATTAACTCTGTTTAATCGCTTTCAAACCTACTCTCTAAGGGGTTTTCGGGGTGCTGAACACGAATCTGAAGTCCGTTTTTCGATAAACGCTTCCTTCATGGTTATTTTCGCGTTTTTCATCAAAATTGCTCAAAAATTAACTCTGTTTAATCGCTTTCAAACCTACTCTCTAAGGGGTTTTTCGGGGTGCTGAACACGAATCTGAAGTCCGTTTTTTCGATAAAAACGCTTCCTTCATGGTTATTTTCGCGTTTTCATCAAAATTGCTCAAAATTAACTCTGTTTAATCGCTTTCAAACCTACTCTCTAAGGGGTTTTTCGGGGTGCTGAACACGAATCTGAAGTCCTTTTTCGATAAAACGCTTCCTTCATGGTTATTTTCGCGTTTTTTCATCAAATTGCTCAAAAATTAACTCTGTTTAATCGCTTTCAAACCTACTCTCTAAGGGGTTTTTCGGGGTGCTGAACACGAATCTGAAGTCCTTTTTTCGATAAAACGCTTCCTTCATGGTTATTTTCGCGTTTTTTCATCAAAATTGCTCAAAAATAAACTCTGTTTAATCGCTTTCAAACCTACTCTCTAAGGGGTTTTCGGGGTGCTGAACACGAATCTGAAGTCCTTTTTTCGATAAAACGCTTCCTTCATGGTTATTTTCGCGTTTTTTCATCAAAATTGCTCAAAAATAAACTCTGTTTAATCGCTTTCAAACCTACTCTCTAAGGGGTTTTTCGGGGTGCTGAACACGAATCTGAAGTCCTTTTTTCGATAAAACGCTTCCTTCATGGTTATTTTCGCGTTTTTTCATCAAAATTGCTCAAAAATTAACTCTGTTTAATCGCTTTCAAACCTACTCTCTAAGGGTTTTTCGGGGTGCTGAACACGAATCTGAAGTCCTTTTTCGATAAAACGCTTCCTTCATGGTTATTTTCGCGTTTTTTCATCAAAATTGCTCAAAAATAAACTCTGTTTAATCGCTTTCAAACCTACTCTCTAAGGGGTTTTTCGGGGTGCTGAACACGAATCTGAAGTCCTTTTTTCGATAAAACGCTTCCTTCATGGTTATTTTCGCGTTTTTTCATCAAAATTGCTCAAAAATTAACTCTGTTTAATCGCTTTCAAACCTACTCTCTAAGGGGTTTTCGGGGTGCTGAACACGAATCTGAAGTCCTTTTTTCGATAAAACGCTTCCTTCATGGTTATTTTCGCGTTTTTTCATCAAAATTGCTCAAAAATTAACTCTGTTTAATCGCTTTCAAACCTACTCTCTAAGGGGTTTTTCGGGGTGCTGAACACGAATCTGAAGTCCTTTTTTCGATAAAACGCTTCCTTCATGGTTATTTTCGCGTTTTTTCATCAAAATTGCTCAAAAATAAACTCTGTTTAATCGCTTTCAAACCTACTCTCTAAGGGGTTTTTCGGGGTGCTGAACACGAATCTGAAGTCCTTTTTTCGATAAAACGCTTCCTTCATGGTTATTTTCGCGTTTTTTCATCAAAATTGCTCAAAAATTAACTCTGTTTAATCGCTTTCAAACCTACTCTCTAAGGGTTTTTCGGGGTGCTGAACACGAATCTGAAGTCCTTTTTTCGATAAAACGCTTCCTTCATGGTTATTTTCGCGTTTTTTCATCAAAATTGCTCAAAAATAAACTCTGTTTAATCGCTTTCAAACCTACTCTCTAAGGGGTTTTTCGGGGTGCTGAACACGAATCTGAAGTCCTTTTTTCGATAAAACGCTTCCTTCATGGTTATTTTCGCGTTTTTTCATCAAAATTGCTCAAAAATAAACTCTGTTTAATCGCTTTCAAACCTACTCTCTAAGGGGTTTTTCGGGGTGCTGAACACGAATCTGAAGTCCTTTTTTCGATAAAACGCTTCCTTCATGGTTATTTTCGCGTTTTTTCATCAAAATTGCTCAAAAATAAACTCTGTTTAATCGCTTTCAAACCTACTCTCTAAGGGTTTTTCGGGGTGCTGAACACGAATCTGAAGTCCTTTTTTCGATAAAACGCTTCCTTCATGGTTATTTTCGCGTTTTTTCATCAAAATTGCTCAAAAATAAACTCTGTTTAATCGCTTTCAAACCTACTCTCTAAGGGGTTTTTCGGGGTGCTGAACACGAATCTGAAGTCCTTTTTTCGATAAAACGCTTCCTTCATGGTTATTTTCGCGTTTTTTCATCAAAATTGCTCAAAAATAAACTCTGTTTAATCGCTTTCAAACCTACTCTCTAAGGGGTTTTTCGGGGTGCTGAACACGAATCTGAAGTCCTTTTTTCGATAAAACGCTTCCTTCATGGTTATTTTCGCGTTTTTTCATCAAAATTGCTCAAAAATAAACTCTGTTTAATCGCTTTCAAACCTACTCTCTAAGGGTTTTTCGGGGTGCTGAACACGAATCTGAAGTCCTTTTTTCGATAAAACGCTTCCTTCATGGTTATTTTCGCGTTTTTTCATCAAAATTGCTCAAAAATTAACTCTGTTTAATCGCTTTCAAACCTACTCTCTAAGGGGTTTTTCGGGGTGCTGAACACGAATCTGAAGTCCTTTTTTCGATAAAACGCTTCCTTCATGGTTATTTTCGCGTTTTTTCATCAAAATTGCTCAAAAATAAACTCTGTTTAATCGCTTTCAAACCTACTCTCTAAGGGGTTTTTCGGGGTGCTGAACACGAATCTGAAGTCCTTTTTTCGATAAAACGCTTCCTTCATGGTTATTTTCGCGTTTTTTCATCAAAATTGCTCAAAAATAAACTCTGTTTAATCGCTTTCAAACCTACTCTCTAAGGGGTTTTTCGGGGTGCTGAACACGAATCTGAAGTCCTTTTTTCGATAAAACGCTTCCTTCATGGTTATTTTCGCGTTTTTTCATCAAAATTGCTCAAAAATTAACTCTGTTTAATCGCTTTCAAACCTACTCTCTAAGGGGTTTTCGGGGTGCGAACACGAATCTGAAGTCCTTTTTTCGATAAAACGCTTCCTTCATGGTTATTTTCGCGTTTTTTCATCAAAATTGCTCAAAAATTAACTCTGTTTAATCGCTTTCAAACCTACTCTCTAAGGGGTTTTTCGGGGTGCTGAACACGAATCTGAAGTCCTTTTTTCGATAAAACGCTTCCTTCATGGTTATTTTCGCGTTTTTTCATCAAAATTGCTCAAAAATTAACTCTGTTTAATCGCTTTCAAACCTACTCTCTAAGGGGTTTTCGGGGTGCTGAACACGAATCTGAAGTCCTTTTTTCGATAAAACGCTTCCTTCATGGTTATTTTCGCGTTTTTTCATCAAAATTGCTCAAAAATTAACTCTGTTTAATCGCTTTCAAACCTACTCTCTAAGGGGTTTTTCGGGGTGCTGAACACGAATCTGAAGTCCTTTTTTCGATAAAACGCTTCCTTCATGGTTATTTTCGCGTTTTTTCATCAAAATTGCTCAAAAATTAACTCTGTTTAATCGCTTTCAAACCTACTCTCTAAGGGGTTTTTCGGGGTGCTGAACACGAATCTGAAGTCCTTTTTTCGATAAAACGCTTCCTTCATGGTTATTTTCGCGTTTTTTCATCAAAATTGCTCAAAAATTAACTCTGTTTAATCGCTTTCAAACCTACTCTCTAAGGGGTTTTTCGGGGTGCTGAACACGAATCTGAAGTCCTTTTTTCGATAAAACGCTTCCTTCATGGTTATTTTCGCGTTTTTTCATCAAAATTGCTCAAAAATTAACTCTGTTTAATCGCTTTCAAACCTACTCTCTAAGGGGTTTTTCGGGGTGCTGAACACGAATCTGAAGTCCTTTTTTCGATAAAACGCTTCCTTCATGGTTATTTTCGCGTTTTTTCATCAAAATTGCTCAAAAATTAACTCTGTTTAATCGCTTTCAAACCTACTCTCTAAGGGGTTTTTCGGGGTGCTGAACACGAATCTGAAGTCCTTTTTTCGATAAAACGCTTCCTTCATGGTTATTTTCGCGTTTTTTCATCAAAATTGCTCAAAAATAAACTCTGTTTAATCGCTTTCAAACCTACTCTCTAAGGGGTTTTTCGGGGTGCTGAACACGAATCTGAAGTCCTTTTTTCGATAAAACGCTTCCTTCATGGTTATTTTCGCGTTTTTTCATCAAAATTGCTCAAAAATTAACTCTGTTTAATCGCTTTCAAACCTACTCTCTAAGGGGTTTTTCGGGGTGCTGAACACGAATCTGAAGTCCTTTTTTCGATAAAACGCTTCCTTCATGGTTATTTTCGCGTTTTTTCATCAAAATTGCTCAAAAATAAACTCTGTTTAATCGCTTTCAAACCTACTCTCTAAGGGTTTTTCGGGGTGCTGAACACGAATCTGAAGTCCTTTTTTCGATAAAACGCTTCCTTCATGGTTATTTTCGCGTTTTTTCATCAAAATTGCTCAAAAATTAACTCTGTTTAATCGCTTTCAAACCTACTCTCTAAGGGGTTTTTCGGGGTGCTGAACACGAATCTGAAGTCCTTTTTTCGATAAAACGCTTCCTTCATGGTTATTTTCGCGTTTTTTCATCAAAATTGCTCAAAAATTAACTCTGTTTAATCGCTTTCAAACCTACTCTCTAAGGGGTTTTTCGGGGTGCTGAACACGAATCTGAAGTCCTTTTTTCGATAAAACGCTTCCTTCATGGTTATTTTCGCGTTTTTTCATCAAAATTGCTCAAAAATTAACTCTGTTTAATCGCTTTCAAACCTACTCTCTAAGGGGTTTTTCGGGGTGCTGAACACGAATCTGAAGTCCTTTTTTCGATAAAACGCTTCCTTCATGGTTATTTTCGCGTTTTTTCATCAAAATTGCTCAAAAATAAACTCTGTTTAATCGCTTTCAAACCTACTCTCTAAGGGGTTTTTCGGGGTGCTGAACACGAATCTGAAGTCCTTTTTTCGATAAAACGCTTCCTTCATGGTTATTTTCGCGTTTTTTCATCAAAATTGCTCAAAAATTAACTCTGTTTAATCGCTTTCAAACCTACTCTCTAAGGGGTTTTTCGGGGTGCTGAACACGAATCTGAAGTCCTTTTTTCGATAAAACGCTTCCTTCATGGTTATTTTCGCGTTTTTTCATCAAAATTGCTCAAAAATTAACTCTGTTTAATCGCTTTCAAACCTACTCTCTAAGGGTTTTTCGGGGTGCTGAACACGAATCTGAAGTCCTTTTTTCGATAAAACGCTTCCTTCATGGTTATTTTCGCGTTTTTTCATCAAAATTGCTCAAAAATAACTCTGTTTAATCGCTTTCAAACCTACTCTCTAAGGGGTTTTTCGGGGTGCTGAACACGAATCTGAAGTCCTTTTTTCGATAAAACGCTTCCTTCATGGTTATTTTCGCGTTTTTTCATCAAAATTGCTCAAAAATTAACTCTGTTTAATCGCTTTCAAACCTACTCTCTAAGGGGTTTTTCGGGGTGCTGAACACGAATCTGAAGTCCTTTTTTCGATAAAACGCTTCCTTCATGGTTATTTTCGCGTTTTTTCATCAAAATTGCTCAAAAATTAACTCTGTTTAATCGCTTTCAAACCTACTCTCTAAGGGGTTTTTCGGGGTGCTGAACACGAATCTGAAGTCCTTTTTTCGATAAAACGCTTCCTTCATGGTTATTTTCGCGTTTTTTCATCAAAATTGCTCAAAAATAAACTCTGTTTAATCGCTTTCAAACCTACTCTCTAAGGGGTTTTTCGGGGTGCTGAACACGAATCTGAAGTCCTTTTTTCGATAAAACGCTTCCTTCATGGTTATTTTCGCGTTTTTTCATCAAAATTGCTCAAAAATTAACTCTGTTTAATCGCTTTCAAACCTACTCTCTAAGGGGTTTTTCGGGGTGCTGAACACGAATCTGAAGTCCTTTTTTCGATAAAACGCTTCCTTCATGGTTATTTTCGCGTTTTTTCATCAAAATTGCTCAAAAATTAACTCTGTTTAATCGCTTTCAAACCTACTCTCTAAGGGGTTTTTCGGGGTGCTGAACACGAATCTGAAGTCCTTTTTTCGATAAAACGCTTCCTTCATGGTTATTTTCGCGTTTTTTCATCAAAATTGCTCAAAAATTAACTCTGTTTAATCGCTTTCAAACCTACTCTCTAAGGGGTTTTTCGGGGTGCTGAACACGAATCTGAAGTCCTTTTTTCGATAAAACGCTTCCTTCATGGTTATTTTCGCGTTTTTTCATCAAAATTGCTCAAAAATTAACTCTGTTTAATCGCTTTCAAACCTACTCTCTAAGGGGTTTTTCGGGGTGCTGAACACGAATCTGAAGTCCTTTTTTCGATAAAACGCTTCCTTCATGGTTATTTTCGCGTTTTTTCATCAAAATTGCTCAAAAATTAACTCTGTTTAATCGCTTTCAAACCTACTCTCTAAGGGGTTTTTCGGGGTGCTGAACACGAATCTGAAGTCCTTTTTTCGATAAAACGCTTCCTTCATGGTTATTTTCGCGTTTTTTCATCAAAATTGCTCAAAAATTAACTCTGTTTAATCGCTTTCAAACCTACTCTCTAAGGGGTTTTCGGGGTGCTGAACACGAATCTGAAGTCCTTTTTTCGATAAAACGCTTCCTTCATGGTTATTTTCGCGTTTTTTCATCAAAATTGCTCAAAAATAAACTCTGTTTAATCGCTTTCAAACCTACTCTCTAAGGGGTTTTTCGGGGTGCTGAACACGAATCTGAAGTCCTTTTTTCGATAAAACGCTTCCTTCATGGTTATTTTCGCGTTTTTTCATCAAAATTGCTCAAAAATAAACTCTGTTTAATCGCTTTCAAACCTACTCTCTAAGGGGTTTTTCGGGGTGCTGAACACGAATCTGAAGTCCTTTTTTCGATAAAACGCTTCCTTCATGGTTATTTTCGCGTTTTTTCATCAAAATTGCTCAAAAATAAACTCTGTTTAATCGCTTTCAAACCTACTCTCTAAGGGGTTTTTCGGGGTGCTGAACACGAATCTGAAGTCCTTTTTTCGATAAAACGCTTCCTTCATGGTTATTTTCGCGTTTTTTCATCAAAATTGCTCAAAAATAACTCTGTTTAATCGCTTTCAAACCTACTCTCTAAGGGGTTTTTCGGGGTGCTGAACACGAATCTGAAGTCCTTTTTTCGATAAAACGCTTCCTTCATGGTTATTTTCGCGTTTTTTCATCAAAATTGCTCAAAAATAAACTCTGTTTAATCGCTTTCAAACCTACTCTCTAAGGGGTTTTTCGGGGTGCTGAACACGAATCTGAAGTCCTTTTTTCGATAAAACGCTTCCTTCATGGTTATTTTCGCGTTTTTTCATCAAAATTGCTCAAAAATAAACTCTGTTTAATCGCTTTCAAACCTACTCTCTAAGGGGTTTTTCGGGGTGCTGAACACGAATCTGAAGTCCTTTTTTCGATAAAACGCTTCCTTCATGGTTATTTTTGAAGTCCTTTTTTCGATAAAACGCTTCCTTCATGGTTATTTTCGCGTTTTTTCATCAAAATTCAGATAACCCTGAATTATTTTTTCGTTGGAATTTTGAAAATTTTTGCGTGAATGATGCCCCAGGGAACCCTTTGATTGGAAAGTAGTCTCCAAACTCAATTTCATCCAGCCATTATGGCCAAAAATGGCGGTCCTTCCAGAAGGACGTCAGGGTGATCCATTATCAACAACTGAATATGATGTTCCCATGAAAACAACGTGAAAAACATTTTATTGACATGAAAAAAACCTTGTATTTATTCTATTTTCGAAGTTTTTGACCATATAGATAAATTACCTATTTATTGATATAATTCAACTCACTTCGCTACCAAGAACAAAACATTTTTCTATCAATATAGGTGCCTGCTGAACCCATCTACAAATAAAAAACATGTCATTTCAGAAGATGTGGAACTCTGCAACATTTCTAGAACAGCAAGACATATTCAAGAGCCATTTTTAGACCTGATGTTTTGTATGGTACGCCTCAAAGCACGATACGTGAACGCCACAGTCACATTTGACGCACTTGGTGGTGCACTTTTTGGAGCAGTGCCTACACTTCAACTGCACTTTTTTCGGCTGAGGCTGCTTCTGCACATTTTCTCTAGGATTCCTGAGGACATTTTATCGATGATTGTCTGCAACGTACCAGGCATTTTTTGCTCCGCTAGGTCGATCATGTGAGCGATTAGGGAGAAGTACCATTTCTTTCCCTAATTGACACTCTGTAAAGGGGAATATTTTGGTCAGCCCGGTCGACGCCGCCCATGTTTTTGTTGTAGCTAATGAAAAGCTTAGGCTGTGACACTTTTAGGCACTTTTTTCCTCTCTTGAGAACCTTTGGACAGTGTGTACAGGATTTAAGCTCGTCAAGAGTCGAGCTTTGCTGAAAAGAGGAAAGCAAACGTATAACCCTGACGTCCTTCTGGAAGGACCCACTCATTCAAAGCTTTCCAAACCTCCCAATCAGAACGGATTCCGACGAAAAGGATTACACAACCAACAACAACCTACGAATCGAAAATGATCATTTTTAGGGCCAAACATCACCATAAATGGACACCCTGAATCGGCCATGTTTACATTCTGGCGTTGACCTTAGGACCCAACTGACACTGTTAAGCCAAGGAATACGTGAGAAGTTCATTCCACTGCCTCACAGAGTGCATTTGAGCGCGTAATGGGGAGTCCTTCCCGAAGGACGTCAGGGGGATCTGGGTTAAACGCTTTTAAACCTAATTCAAAGGGGTTTTCGGGGTGCTGAACACGAATCTGAAG
>JAVIWC010000301.1:0-16262 GCA_031894815.1 Creontiades dilutus
CTTTTTTCGATTAAACGCTTCCTTCATGGTTATTTTCGCGTTTTTTCATCAAAATTGCTCAAAAATAAACTCTGTTTAATCGCTTTCAAACCTACTCTCTAAGGGGTTTTTCGGGGTGCTGAACACGAATCTGAAGTCCTTTTTTCGATAAAACGCTTCCTTCATGGTTATTTTCGCGTTTTTTCATCAAAATTGCTCAAAAATTAACTCTGTTTAATCGCTTTCAAACCTACTCTCTAAGGGGTTTTCGGGGTGCTGAACACGAATCTGAAGTCCTTTTTTCGATTAAACGCTTCCCTAAGGGTTTTTTCGGGGTGCTGAACACGAATCTGAAGTCCTTATTTCGATAAAACGCTTCCTTCATTTTTATTTTCGCGTTTTTTCATCAAAATTGCTCAAAAATAGACTCCGTTTAATCGCTTTCAAACCTACTCTCTAAGGGGTTTTTCGGGGTGCTGAACACGAATCTGAAGTCCTTTTTCCGATAAAACGCTTCCTTCATGTTTATTTTCGCGTTTTTTCATCAAAATTGCTCAAAAATTAACTCTGTTTAATCGCTTTCAAACCTACTCTCTAAGGGGTTTTGCGGGGTGCTGAACACGAATCTGAAGTCCTTTTTTCGATTAAACGCTTCCTTCATGGTTATTTTCGCGTTTTTTCATCAAAATTGCTCAAAAATTAACTCTGTTTAATCGCTTTCAAACCTACTCTCTAAGGGGTTTTTCGGGGTGCTGAACACGAATCTGAAGTCCTTTTTTCGATAAAACGCTTCCTTCATGGTTATTTTCGCGTTTTTTTCATCAAAATTGCTCAAAAATTAACTCTGTTTAATCGCTTTCAAACCTACTCTCTAAGGGGTTTTCAGGTGCTGAACACGAATCTGAAGTCCTTTTTTAAAACGCTTCCTTCATGGTTATTTTCGCGTTTTTCATCAAAATTGCTCAAAAATTAACTCTGTTTAATCGCTTTCAAACCTACTCTCTCTAAGGGGTTTTCCGGGGGGTGCTGAACACGAATCTGAAGTCCTTTTTTCGATAAAACGCTTCCTTCATGGTTATTTTCGCGTTTTTTTCATCAAAGTAGCTCAAAAATTAACTCTGTTTAATCGCTTTCAAACCTACTCTCTAAGGGGTTTTCAGGGTCACTGAACACGAATCTGAAGTCCTTTTTCATTAAAACGCTTCCTTCATGGTTATTTTCGCGTTTTCATCAAAATTGCTCAAAAATTAACTCTGTTTAATCGCTTTCAAACCTACTCTCTAAGGGGTTTTTCGGGGTGCTGAACACGAATCTGAAGTCCTTTTTTCGATAAAACGCTTCCTTCATGGTTATTTTCGCGTTTTTTTCATCAAAATTATCAAAAATTAACTCTGTCTAATCGCTTTCAAACCTATACTCTCTAAGGGGTTTTTCGGGGTGCTGAACACGAATCTGAAGTCCTTTTTTCGATAAAACGCTTCCTTCATGGTTATTTTCGCGTTTTTTCATCAAAATTGCTCAAAAATTAACTCTGTTTAATCGCTTTCAAACCTACTCTCTAAGGGTTTTCGGGGTGCTGAACACGAATCTGAAGTCCTTTTTTCGATAAAACGCTTCCTTCATGGTTATTTTCGCGTTTTTTCATCAAAATTGCTCAAAAATTAACTCTGTTTAATCGCTTTCAAACCTACTCTCTAAGGGGTTTTTTTCGGGGTGCTGAACACGAATCTGAAGTCCTTTTTTCGATAAAACGCTTCCTTCATGGTTATTTTCGCGTTTTTTCATCAAAATTGCTCAAAAATTAACTCTGTTTAATCGCTTTCAAACCTACTCTCTAAGGGGTTTTTCGGGGTGCTGAACACGAATCTGAAGTCCTTTATTCGATAAAACGCTTCCTTCATGGTTATTTTCGCACGCGTTTTTAGTTAGCTCCGCGATTGAGGAGTCTTTCGAACAGTTCCAAGTGCTTGAAACGGGCGATTTTTGGTCTCGCGAATTCGTCGTGATCCAGTGATTTTAACGTGTCAAAGTGGAAAGATTTCAGTGCAGATTGAAGCTTTGCTGAGCGAAAATAATCGCCGGTATTTCGGTTCGGATTTCGGAGAAGTGCGTTGACGGATCGGTGACATTAGGTGAAAGGAAGAAGAGGAGGGCAATCAAGGTCACACGGACCTCCCACCCGACGCCGAGTCCCTGGCTCCCCACTTCCGGTCGTCACTGGTGAGAGATGCCGATCGGTGCGTAATAGACAACTCAAGACATTATCACATTGGAATAGAGGCAAATAAATTAAAATATAGCCGTATGGAAACCCAGCATTGAGGGCTGAAGATTTAAAAAACAACAACAAAAAGTCCCAAACATAAATAATATATCAAAGGATAAATATATTTAAAAGGGAAAATAGAAAATGTCAACAGGAATAAAACAATATTTTGTGGCAGGAAAAAGAGACCGTTCACCAGAGGAGAATGAGGGAGACGCGAAAAGAAAGGTCGCAGAGTGGACCATGGAGGAAATGATGGACAGCATGGGAAGACTGATGGAAGCAAAACTCCGACCAATCCAAGAGAGGGTAGACAATCTAGCAACAAAAGAGGATTTGCAGATAATTCAACAAGAAAATATGATATTGAGGGAGGAGAACGACCAATTGAGGAATGAAGTGAAACATCTGAAGTCGAGTTTAAAGGCACAAGGTGATCGAGTCACAATATTGGAAAATGATCTTCGCCGGAATAATCTAGTCATAGGAGGATTACGGGTGGGCCCGAATGAGAAAATCAAGCAAGTTGTAACCGAGATGTTTCGTGAAGTTCTAGGACTGGATCCCGTACCACCACTGGTGGGCGCAAGGATGTTAGGGGCGCCAAATGCACAAAATAGACCGATTCTAGTGACACTTATGGGGCAGGATGATAAAAACGCAATCATCAAGCAAACAGCAGCATTGCGAACTACCAAAATCTGGATTAGCCAAGACTTCACATGGGAGATTCGAGAAAAAAGGCGTATTCTTCTTGGAATTCGAAGTACTATTAAGAGGAGATTCCCAGAACAAAATGTCAGAGTCATGTTTGACAAACTAATGATTGGAAATGAAAAATTCTGGTGGGACCATGTACTAGGTCTGGTACATCGCCAAGGGAGTGGTGTAGAAAAAATAAAAGTGACCCTAGGGGTGGATTTGGCGGAAGAAATCGAAAGGATGGTGCAAAGGAATGCAGAAAGATCGGGGATGGAATCAGCAAGGGCACAACGACAGGAGCAAGAGGAGGAGGGACTGGAGGCGGCGGATCATGGAACATGACTAGGAGTAACGGAGCGAGGTGTGGTTAGTGGTGAGGTAACAATATTGTCCTACAACATATGTGGTTTAAAAAACAAACTGAAAGATGTAAATTTAATTAAGTTGTTATCAAGTTATGATGTTTTTATTGTATGTGAAACTTTTCTGGTTGACACAAACGTAGAAAGTGTGGAAACTAAATTTGGAGGGTACGTGTTATGGTGGGAGGCAGCGGTTAGGAGGAGTGGGCGCGGTAGGCCTAGTGGTGGGAGAATTATAGGCGTAAAAAGATCGTTATTCGAAAAATCGGTATACTTCGGGAATTCGGAGGGCACAAAAATCTTAATTATTAAACGCGAAAATAACGAACAAATAATAGTAATACCAGTGTACATGAACGGATCAGAGTGGGAGACAGACTTCATGAAATTGCAGCGAAATATTGACAATCAGGATCAGGTTTTTGTGGTCATCGGAGACGTTAATGCGAGGACCGGATCTCAACAGTATTTACCTAGTGGGACGTATGATGGAATGGAGACGATAAAGGAGATTAGGGATTCAAAAGATGTGGTGGTGGATGCACGAGGAAGAAAACTAATGAAACTTTTTGATGAAAATGGGATGGTAGTTTTGAACGGTAGGTTTTTCGGCGACTATGGCGGAGAGTATACCTACATTGATGGGAAAGGAAGTTCAGTAATAGACCTAGGAGTGGTGTCAGCGGAAGGATTGGATAGTGTGAAGAGCTTTGAGGTTATACCCGAGATCTTCTCAGACCATCAGCCCATCGCGATGAAACTGAAACTGAATAGTGTGGAGAGAGACAACAAGGTTACCCCGTTAATGCCAAAATTGATATGGAATGAAAACGATGTCAAGTTTTTCAAGGACAAAATCACGAGGATACTGGAGGAGGGTGATAGGTGGGATGGGGAGGAGTGCGGAGAGAATTCGGAGATAGAATGGGTAACGAGTTGTATTAGGAGGGCAGCGGACGGAGGAAATCAGACCAGGATAGGAAAACCGCCATTCCGGAAGCCGTGGTATGACTATGAATGTTCAAAGGCTCGAGAAAAAAGCATGAAGCAGTTGAAGGGCTACAGGAAAACCGGAAGTGAAGAAAACAAATTAAACTACATGGTAAAAGTGAGGGAGTACAAAACTATATGTGCAGACAAAGAAAAAGAGTTTTACAAAGAAACGGATAGAGATTTGGGCATTGTGAAAGACTCGAAGAGTTTTTGGAGGTTGGTAGATAGAATTAAAGGGAAACAACCATTTCGTGCGCCGAGGGTCGAGGTAGGAAAATTGGTAAATCATTTCAAGTGCCTCCTAAACCCATCTGTTGAGCTGGAATGGTCCTATGTACTGCCAAACATAATAGATGAGGAATTGGATAAGGACTTCACGGTAACAGAACTGAGCAACATGGTAGGAAAATTGAAATTAAATAAAGCACCAGGACCTGATCGTGTGACAAATGAATTTTATATCCACGCCCCAGAGAATTTAAAGAAACTTATAGTACACGCCTTCAACACATTGTACCAAAAAGGAGTGGCACCGGAGTCGTTTAGGGAAGCAATACTGTTCCCATTGCACAAAAAGGGAGACACGTCAGATCCGGCGAATTTTCGTGGCCTGGCCTTTATGAATACCAGTGCAAAGATTTTTGCAGGGATGATGCTGGGACGGTTGACGGCCTGGGTTGAAAAGAGGAAAATTCTGTGTGAGGCGCAGGCAGGCTTTCGCTCCGGGTATTCCACAGCGGATAACTTGTTCACACTACTAAATATTGGGCAGATGAGAAAAAATAAGGGACAGAAAACCTACATATTTTATGTGGACTTGAAGGCAGCGTACGATCATGTGTCAAGAAGTTCGTTATTTTTCAAATTTTCGAGCTATGGCATTTCCACCAAATTCATTAGGATGTTGGAGGGATTGTATAGAGACACTAAGATGGCGGTGTGGAATGAGGGAGGAGTGTCGGAGTACTTTGGCACAGGAGTAGGACTGAAACAAGGATGTCTCATCAGTCCGTTGGCCTTCTCGTTATTTATTAATGATTTACCGGAATGTTTGGGCGGAGGGATAAGGGTAGGAAGGACGAAAATAAAATGCCTAATGTACGCTGACGATATAGTCCTTTTAGCAGAATGTCCGGCGTCATTACAAATGATGATCAACGAGCTCGAGGGGTATCTACAAAAATGGAACCTAACACTGAATCGTCACAAGTCACAAGTTATGATTTTGGGGAAAAGTGGAGGTAAAAGAGCAAAAAACGAAAGATGGATGTATCAGGGAGTGCCCTTGGATGTGGTAAATGAATATAAGTACTTGGGGATCACAATAACTCCATCCATGGATATGGGAGCCCATTTTGCCAGGAAAGTGAGTGAGGCAAAACACGGTTTGGCAGCAGTGTGGGGGACCATGATCCGTAAAAGAAACGTACCGTTGGAGGTAAAGCATAACGTATATAGAGCAACGACAAGATCGGTGGTATGCTATGGCGCACAGGTGTGGGGGTACAAGAAGAATGAACAGGTGGAGAAGTTGCAAAGGTACTACATAAAGAAAGTATTATCACTACCACGAAACACCCCGAATTACATCGTGTACGCGGAAAGTGGGTTCCAACCGTTGTTCCTCTATACGATGAAACTGCAAGTGGATTATATTACGAAAGTAATTAATCATCCCCCAGAGAGGTATACCAGGATCGTGGCAGATCAGGTGGAGCGGGAAAAGGTGACATGGTGGCAGGAATATAGTAAAATTGCAGACGAAGTTGGAGTGGAATGGACGAGTGAAGGTTGGAGGAGTAATATGAACAAACTGATCGGCGAAATGAAGGAAAGGTGGATAGAAATGATAAGCTCAGAGGTGGAGAATTCGGCACATCATAAGCTTTATGCTAGATTGGACAGATCGGTGGAGGGCGGATTGGCTTACATGAGCATGACTGACCTCTCGAAGATTAAAATAGTATGCAGAGCGAGAACGGAGATGCTGACGGTCAATTATAGGTGGTGGCGAGAAGGACAGGAAAATAAATGTAGCATGTGCAATACCAATGAAGATGAAACGTCACTACATTTTATGGCTGTATGCCCTGCTTTAAAGGAATTTAGGGTAAGGTACCTGAGTAAGGCTGTTATCGGCGAGATGGAAATGAAGGAGATTTTAAATGGTGCGAGGGGAAATTTGAGTAGATTTGTAGGATTTATAAGGGAGGCATGTAGATACAGAGCATTCATGGTAGAGGAGTTCAATTACGGATAACAGTCGGAAGTAGAAGTGCGTATGAATTTGATTAATACTTAATAATAATAATACTAATACCTGGCATAAGAATGGTAATAAACTAATAATCATATAAAAATAATAGTATAGTATCGAAGAATTGGGATTAGATGTTAATGAAAAGTTGGATAAGAGAATTGTGCCAAATAAAGAAATTTAGAACACCTAATAGGAGACAAAGCTTTATTGGGAAATAATTAGGATTAGTGATAGGCGATTACCCCCTGCGACGGTTACTAAAGACCAGCAGTATAAGCGGGTATTGTGCAATAATTCTGCAGGAAAAGGGCAATAGCAGCGATAAAAAGATGCAACATACATACAAATATGCATGTAGGTATATATATATATATATATATGTAATTTGAATTATTCTATTTACAGAAAAATGAGCATGTATGCATGAAAAATAGATGTATAAAATAATGGCTATGATGATGTTTCTGTTAAAAAGTAAAATTGTGAATTATTGTGAATAAACGCTTCAACTCTCACTCTCTGGTTTTTCGGGGTGCTGAACACGAATCTGAAGTCCTTTTTTCGATAAAACGCTTCCTTCATGGTTATTTTCGCGTTTTTTCATCAAAATTGCTCAAAAATTAACTCTGTTTAATCGCTTTCAAACCTACTCTCTAAGGGGTTTTTCGGGGTGCTGAACACGAATCTGAAGTCCTTTTTTCGATAAAACGCTTCCTTCATGGTTATTTTCGCGTTTTTTCATCAAAATTGCTCAAAAATTAACTCTGTTTAATCGCTTTCAAACCTACTCTCTAAGGGGTTTTTCGGGGTGCTGAACACGAATCTGAAGTCCTTTTTTCGATAAAACGCTTCCTTCATGGTTATTTTCGCGTTTTTTCATCAAAATTGCTCAAAAATTAACTCTGTTTAATCGCTTTCAAACCTACTCTCTAAGGGGTTTTTCGGGGTGCTGAACACGAATCTGAAGTCCTTTTTTCGATAAAACGCTTCCTTCATGGTTATTTTCGCGTTTTTTCATCAAAATTGCTCAAAAATTAACTCTGTTTAATCGCTTTCAAACCTACTCTCTAAGGGGTTTTTCGGGGTGCTGAACACGAATCTGAAGTCCTTTTTTCGATAAAACGCTTCCTTCATGGTTATTTTCGCGTTTTTTCATCAAAATTGTTCAAAAATTAACTCTGTTTAATCGCTTTCAAACCTACTCTCTAAGGGGTTTTTCGGGGTGCTGAACACGAATCTGAAGTCCTTTTTTCGATAAAACGCTTCCTTCATGGTTATTTTCGCGTTTTTTCATCAAAATTGCTCAAAAATTAACTCTGTTTAATCGCTTTCAAACCTACTCTCTAAGGGGTTTTTCGGGGTGCTGAACACGAATCTGAAGTCCTTTTTTCGATTAAACGCTTCCTTCATGGTTATTTTCGCGTTTTTTCATCAAAATTGCTCAAAAATTAACTCTGTTTAATCGCTTTCAAACCTACTCTCTAAGGGGTTTTTCGGGGTGCTGAACACGAATCTGAAGTCCTTTTTTCGATAAAACGCTTCCTTCATGGTTATTTTCGCGTTTTTTCATCAAAATTGCTCAAAAATTAACTCTGTTTAATCGCTTTCAAACCTACTCTCTAAGGGGTTTTTCGGGGTGCTGAACACGAATCTGAAGTCCTTTTTTCGATAAAACGCTTCCTTCATGGTTATTTTCGCGTTTTTTCATCAAAATTGCTCAAAAATTAACTCTGTTTAATCGCTTTCAAACCTACTCTCTAAGGGGTTTTTCGGGGTGCTGAACACGAATCTGAAGTCCTTTTTTCGATAAAACGCTTCCTTCATGGTTATTTTCGCGTTTTTTCATCAAAATTGCTCAAAAATTAACTCTGTTTAATCGCTTTCAAACCTACTCTCTAAGGGGTTTTTCGGGGTGCTGAACACGAATCTGAAGTCCTTTTTTCGATAAAACGCTTCCTTCATGGTTATTTTCGCGTTTTTTCATCAAAATTGCTCAAAAATTAACTCTGTTTAATCGCTTTCAAACCTACTCTCTAAGGGGTTTTTCGGGGTGCTGAACACGAATCTGAAGTCCTTTTTTCGATAAAACGCTTCCTTCATGGTTATTTTCGCGTTTTTTCATCAAAATTGCTCAAAAATTAACTCTGTTTAATCGCTTTCAAACCTACTCTCTAAGTGGTTTTTCGGGGTGCTGAACACGAATCTGAAGTCCTTTTTTCGATAAAACGCTTCCTTCATGGTTATTTTCGCGTTTTTTCATCAAAATTGCTCAAAAATTAACTCTGTTTAATCGCTTTCAAACCTACTCTCTAAGGGGTTTTTTTTCGGGGTGCTGAACACGAATCTGAAGTCCTTTTTTCGATAAAACGCTTCCTTCATGGTTATTTTCGCGTTTTTTCATCAAAATTGCTCAAAAATTAACTCTGTCTAATCGCTTTCAAACCTACTCTCTAAGGGGTTTTTCGGGGTGCTGAACACGAATCTGAAGTCCTTTTTTCGATAAAACGCTTCCTTCATGGTTATTTTCGCGTTTTTTCATCAAAATTGCTCAAAAATTAACTCTGTTTAATCGCTTTCAAACCTACTCTCTAAGGGGTTTTTCGGGGTGCTGAACACGAATCTGAAGTCCTTTTTTCGATAAAACGCTTCCTTCATGGTTATTTTCGCGTTTTTTCATCAAAATTGCTCAAAAATTAACTCTGTTTAATCGCTTTCAAACCTACTCTCTAAGGGGTTTTTCGGGGTGCTGAACACGAATCTGAAGTCCTTTTTTCGATAAAACGCTTCCTTCATGGTTATTTTCGCGTTTTTTCATCAAAATTGCTCAAAAATTAACTCTGTTTAATCGCTTTCAAACCTACTCTCTAAGGGGTTTTTCGGGGTGCTGAACACGAATCTGAAGTCCTTTATTCGATAAAACGCTTCCTTCATGGTTATTTTCGCGTTTTTTCATCAAAATTGCTCAAAAATTAACTCTGTTTAATCGCTTTCAAACCTACTCTCTAAGGGGTTTTTCGGGGTGCTGAACACGAATCTGAAGTCCTTTTTTCGATAAAACGCTTCCTTCATGGTTATTTTCGCGTTTTTTCATCAAAATTGCTCAAAAATTAACTCTGTCTAATCGCTTTCAAACCTACTCTCTAAGGGGTTTTTCGGGGTGCTGAACACGAATCTGAAGTCCTTTTTTCGATAAAACGCTTCCTTCATGGTTATTTTCGCGTTTTTTCATCAAAATTGCTCAAAAATTAACTCTGTTTAATCGCTTTCAAACCTACTCTCTAAGGGGTTTTTCGGGGTGCTGAACACGAATCTGAAGTCCTTTTTTCGATAAAACGCTTCCTTCATGGTTATTTTCGCGTTTTTTCATAAAAATTGCTCAAAAATAAACTCTGTTTAATCGCTTTCAAACCTACTCTCTAAGGGGTTTTTCGGGGTGCTGAACACGAATCTGAAGTCCTGGTATCGTCTAAGACGCGGAAGCGAGCGCACGTGTTTTTAGTTAGCTCCGCGATTGAGGAGTCTTTCGAACAGTTCCAAGTGCTTGAAACGGGCGATTTTTGGTCTCGCGAATTCGTCGTGATCCAGTGATTTTAACGTGTCAAAGTGAAAAGATTTCAGTGCAGATTGAAGCTTTGCTGAGCGAAAATAATCGCCGGTATTTCGGTTCGGATTTCGGAGAAGTGCGTTGACGGATCGGTGACATTAGGTGAAAGGAAGAAGAGGAGGGCAATCAAGGTCACACGGACCTCCCACCCGACGCCGAGTCCCTGGCTCCCCACTTCCGGTCGTCACTGGTGAGAGACGCTGGAAAACGGCAATAGGCGATCACATCAATTAGTGCACCTCGGAAGAGAGCCGAAAGTCGTTGAAGGTGGACGGAAAGGGGCGTCGGCCCGCGCATAGATGCCGATCGGTGCGTAATAGACAACTCAAGACATTATCACATTGGAATAGAGGCAAATAAATTAAAATATAGCCGTATGGAAACCCAGCATTGAGGGCTGAAGATTTAAAAAACAACAACAAAAAGTCCCAAACATAAATAATATATCAAAGGATAAATATATTTAAAAGGGAAAATAGAAAATGTCAACAGGAATAAAACAATATTTTGTGGCAGGAAAAAGAGACCGTTCACCAGAGGAGAATGAGGGAGACGCGAAAAGAAAGGTCGCAGAGTGGACCATGGAGGAAATGATGGACAGCATGGGAAGACTGATGGAAGCAAAACTCCGACCAATCCAAGAAAGGGTAGACAATCTAGCAACAAAAGAGGATTTGCAGATAATTCAACAAGAAAATATGATATTGAGGGAAGAGAACGACCAATTGAGGAATGAAGTGAAACATCTGAAGTCGAGTTTAAAGGCACAAGGTGATCGAGTCACAATATTGGAAAATGATCTTCGCCGGAATAATCTAGTCATAGGAGGATTACGGGTGGGCCCGAATGAGAAAATCAAGCAAGTTGTAACCGAGATGTTTCGTGAAGTTCTAGGACTGGATCCCGTACCACCACTGGTGGGCGCAAGGATGTTAGGGGCGCCAAATGCACAAAATAGACCGATTCTAGTGACACTTATGGGGCAGGATGATAAAAACGCAATCATCAAGCAAACAGCAGCATTGCGAACTACCAAAATCTGGATTAGCCAAGACTTCACATGGGAGATTCGAGAAAAAAGGCGTATTCTTCTTGGAATTCGAAGTACTATTAAGAGGAGATTCCCAGAACAAAATGTCAGAGTCATGTTTGACAAACTAATGATTGGAAATGAAAAATTCTGGTGGGACCATGTACTAGGTCTGGTACATCGCCAAGGGAGTGGTGTAGAAAAAATAAAAGTGACCCTAGGGGTGGATTTGGCGGAAGAAATCGAAAGGATGGTGCAAAGGAATGCAGAAAGATCGGGGATGGAATCAGCAAGGGCACAACGACAGGAGCAAGAGGAGGAGGGACTGGAGGCGGCGGATCATGGAACATGACTAGGAGTAACGGAGCGAGGTGTGGTTAGTGGTGAGGTAACAATATTGTCCTACAACATATGTGGTTTAAAAAACAAACTGAAAGATGTAAATTTAATTAAGTTGTTATCAAGTTATGATGTTTTTATTGTATGTGAAACTTTTCTGGTTGACACAAACGTAGAAAGTGTGGAAACTAAATTTGGAGGGTACGTGTTATGGTGGGAGGCAGCGGTTAGGAGGAGTGGGCGCGGTAGGCCTAGTGGTGGGAGAATTATAGGCGTAAAAAGATCGTTATTCGAAAAATCGGTATACTTCGGGAATTCGGAGGGCACAAAAATCTTAATTATTAAACGCGAAAATAACGAACAAATAATAGTGATACCAGTGTACATGAACGGATCAGAGTGGGAGACAGACTTCATGAAATTGCAGCGAAATATTGACAATCAGGATCAGGTTTTTGTGGTCATCGGAGACGTTAATGCGAGGACCGGATCTCAACAGTATTTACCTAGTGGGACGTATGATGGAATGGAGACGATAAAGGAGATTAGGGATTCAAAAGATGTGGTGGTGGATGCACGAGGAAGAAAACTAATGAAACTTTTTGATGAAAATGGGATGGTAGTTTTGAACGGTAGGTTTTTCGGCGACTATGGCGGAGAGTATACCTACATTGATGGGAAAGGAAGTTCAGTAATAGACCTAGGAGTGGTGTCAGCGGAAGGATTGGATAGTGTGAAGAGCTTTGAGGTTATACCCGAGATCTTCTCAGACCATCAGCCCATCGCGATGAAACTGAAACTGAATAGTGTGGAGAGAGACAACAAGGTTACCCCGTTAATGCCAAAATTGATATGGAATGAAAACGATGTCAAGTTTTTCAAGGACAAAATCACGAGGATACTGGAGGAGGGTGATAGGTGGGATGGGGAGGAGTGCGGAGAGAATTCGGAGATAGAATGGGTAACGAGTTGTATTAGGAGGGCAGCGGACGGAGGAAATCAGACCAGGATAGGAAAACCGCCATTCCGGAAGCCATGGTATGACTATGAATGTTCAAAGGCTCGAGAAAAAAGCATGAAGCAGTTGAAGGGCTACAGGAAAACCGGAAGTGAAGAAAACAAATTAAACTACATGGTAAAAGTGAGGGAGTACAAAACTATATGTGCAGACAAAGAAAAAGAGTTTTACAAAGAAACGGATAGAGATTTGGGCATTGTGAAAGACTCGAAGAGTTTTTGGAGGTTGGTAGATAGAATTAAAGGGAAACAACCATTTCGTGCGCCGAGGGTCGAGGTAGGAAAATTGGTAAATCATTTCAAGTGCCTCCTAAACCCATCTGTTGAGCTGGAATGGTCCTATGTACTGCCAAACATAATAGATGAGGAATTGGATAAGGACTTCACGGTAACAGAACTGAGCAACATGGTAGGAAAATTGAAATTAAATAAAGCACCAGGACCTGATCGTGTGACAAATGAATTTTATATCCACGCCCCAGAGAATTTAAAGAAACTTATAGTACACGCCTTCAACACATTGTACCAAAAAGGAGTGGCACCGGAGTCGTTTAGGGAAGCAATACTGTTCCCATTGCACAAAAAGGGAGACACGTCAGATCCGGCGAATTTTCGTGGCCTGGCCTTTATGAATACCAGTGCAAAGATTTTTGCAGGGATGATGCTGGGACGGTTGACGGCCTGGGTTGAAAAGAGGAAAATTCTGTGTGAGGCGCAGGCAGGCTTTCGCTCCGGGTATTCCACAGCGGATAACTTGTTCACACTACTAAATATTGGGCAGATGAGAAAAAATAAGGGACAGAAAACCTACATATTTTATGTGGACTTGAAGGCAGCGTACGATCATGTGTCAAGAAGTTCGTTATTTTTCAAATTTTCGAGCTATGGCATTTCCACCAAATTCATTAGGATGTTGGAGGGATTGTATAGAGACACTAAGATGGCGGTGTGGAATGAGGGAGGAGTGTCGGAGTACTTTGGCACAGGAGTAGGACTGAAACAAGGATGTCTCATCAGTCCGTTGGCCTTCTCGTTATTTATTAATGATTTACCGGAATGTTTGGGCGGAGGGATAAGGGTAGGAAGGACGAAAATAAAATGCCTAATGTACGCTGACGATATAGTCCTTTTAGCAGAATGTCCGGCGTCATTACAAATGATGATCAACGAGCTCGAGGGGTATCTACAAAAATGGAACCTAACACTGAATCGTCACAAGTCACAAGTTATGATTTTGGGGAAAAGTGGAGGTAAAAGAGCAAAAAACGAAAGATGGATGTATCAGGGAGTGCCCTTGGATGTGGTAAATGAATATAAGTACTTGGGGATCACAATAACTCCATCCATGGATATGGGAGCCCATTTTGCCAGGAAAGTGAGTGAGGCAAAACACGGTTTGGCAGCAGTGTGGGGGACCATGATCCGTAAAAGAAACGTACCGTTGGAGGTAAAGCATAACGTATATAGAGCAACGACAAGATCGGTGGTATGCTATGGCGCACAGGTGTGGGGGTACAAGAAGAATGAACAGGTGGAGAAGTTGCAAAGGTACTACATAAAGAAAGTATTATCACTACCACGAAACACCCCGAATTACATCGTGTACGCGGAAAGTGGGTTCCAACCGTTGTTCCTCTATACGATGAAACTGCAAGTGGATTATATTACGAAAGTAATTAATCATCCCCCAGAGAGGTATACCAGGATCGTGGCAGATCAGGTGGAGCGGGAAAAGGTGACATGGTGGCAGGAATATAGTAAAATTGCAGACGAAGTTGGAGTGGAATGGACGAGTGAAGGTTGGAGGAGTAATATGAACAAACTGATCGGCGAAATGAAGGAAAGGTGGATAGAAATGATAAGCTCAGAGGTGGAGAATTCGGCACATCATAAGCTTTATGCTAGATTGGACAGATCGGTGGAGGGCGGATTGGCTTACATGAGCATGACTGACCTCTCGAAGATTAAAATAGTATGCAGAGCGAGAACGGAGATGCTGACGGTCAATTATAGGTGGTGGCGAGAAGGACAGGAAAATAAATGTAGCATGTGCAATACCAATGAAGATGAAACGTCACTACATTTTATGGCTGTATGCCCTGCTTTAAAGGAATTTAGGGTAAGGTACCTGAGTAAGGCGGTTATCGGCGAGATGGAAATGAAGGAGATTTTAAATGGTGCGAGGGGAAATTTGAGTAGATTTGTAGGATTTATAAGGGAGGCATGTAGATACAGAGCGTTCATGGTAGAGGAGTTCAATTACGGATAACAGTCGGAAGTAGAAGTGCGTATGAATTTGATTAATACTTAATAATAATAATACTAATACCTGGCATAAGAATGGTAATAAACTAATAATCATATAAAAATAATAGTATAGTATCGAAGAATTGGGATTAGATGTTAATGAAAAGTTGGATAAGAGAATTGTGCCAAATAAAGAAATTTAGAACACCTAATAGGAGACAAAGCTTTATTGGGAAATAATTAGGATTAGTGATAGGCGATTACCCCCTGCGACGGTTACTAGAGACCAGCAGTATAAGCGGGTATTGTGCAATAATTCTGCAGGAAAAGGGCAATAGCAGCGATAAAAAGATGCAACATACATACAAATATGCACGTAGGTATATATATTTATATGTAATTTGAATTATTCTATTTACAGAAAAATGAGCATGTATGCATGAAAAATAGATGTATAAAATAATGGCTATGATGATGTTTCTGTTAAAAAGTAAAATTGTGAATTATTGTGAATAAAAAACGCTTCCTTCCTTGGTTATTTTCGCGTTTTTTCATCAAAATTGCTCAAAAATAAACTCTGTTTAATCGCTTTCAAACCTACTCTCTAAGGGGTTTTTCGGGGTGCTGAACACGAATCTGAAGTCCTTTTTTCGATAAAACGCTTCCTTCATGGTTATTTTCGCGTTTTTTCATCAAAATTGCTCAAAAATTAACTCTGTTTAATCGCTTTCAAACCTACTCTCTAAGGGGTTTTTCGGGGTGCTGAACACGAATCTGAAGTCCTTTTTTCGATAAAACGCTTCCTTCATGGTTATTTTCGCGTTTTTTCATCAAAATTGCTCAAAAATTAACTCTGTTTAATCGCTTTCAAACCTACTCTCTAAGGGGTTTTTCGGGGTGCTGAACACGAATCTGAAGTCCTTTTTTCGATAAAACGCTTCCTTCATGGTTATTTTCGCGTTTTTTCATCAAAATTGCTCAAAAATAAACTCTGTTTAATCGCTTTCAAACCTACTCTCTAAGGGTTTTTCGGGGTGCTGAACACGAATCTGAAGTCCTTTTTTCGATAAAACGCTTCCTTCATGGTTATTTTCGCGTTTTTTCATCAAAATTGCTCAAAAATAAACTCTGTTTAATCGCTTTCAAACCTACTCTCTAAGGGTTTTTCGGGGTGCTGAACACGAATCTGAAGTCCTTTTTTCGATAAAACGCTTCCTTCATGGTTATTTTCGCGTTTTTTCATCAAAATTGCTCAAAAATAAACTCTGTTTAATCGCTTTCAAACCTACTCTCTAAGGGGTTTTTCGGGGTGCTGAACACGAATCTGAAGTCCTTTTTTCGATAAAACGCTTCCTTCATGGTTATTTTCGCGTTTTTTCATCAAAATTGCTCAAAAATAAACTCTGTTTAATCGCTTTCAAACCTACTCTCTAAGGGGTTTTTCGGGGTGCTGAACACGAATC
>JAVIWC010000303.1:0-16841 GCA_031894815.1 Creontiades dilutus
CCAATCTGAAGTCCTTTTTTCGATAAAACGCTTCTTCATGGTTATTTTCGCGTTTTTTTCATCAAAATTGCTCAAAAATAAACTCTGTTTAATCGCTTTCAAACCTACTCTCTAAGGGGTTTTTCGGGGTGCTGAACACGAATCTGAAGTCCTTTTTTCGATAAAACGCTTCCTTCATGGTTATTTTCGCGTTTTTTCATCAAAATTGCTCAAAAATAAACTCTGTTTAATCGCTTTTAAACCTACTCTCTACTAAGGGTTTTTTTCGGGGTGCTGAACACGAATCTGAAGTCCTTTTTTCGATAAAACGCTTCCTTCATGGTTATTTTCGCGTTTTTTCATCAAAATTGCTCAAAAATAAACTCTGTTTAATCGCTTTCAAACCTACTCTCTAAGGGGTTTTTCGGGGTGCTGAACACGAATCTGAAGTCCTTTTTTCGATAAAACGCTTCCTTCATGGTTATTTTCGCGTTTTTTCATCAAAATTGCTCAAAATAAACTCTGTTTAATCGCTTTCAAACCTACTCTCTAAGGGGTTTTTCGGGGTGCTGAACACGAATCTGAAGTCCTTTTTTCGATAAAACGCTTCCTTCATGGTTATTTTCGCGTTTTTTCATCAAAATTGCTCAAAAATAAACTCTGTTTAATCGCTTTCAAACCTACTCTCTAAGGGGTTTTTCGGGGTGCTGAACACGAATCTGAAGTCCTTTTTTCGATAAAACGCTTCCTTCATGGTTATTTTCGCGTTTTTTCATCAAAATTGCTCAAAAATAAACTCTGTTTAATCGCTTTCAAACCTACTCTCTAAGGGGTTTTTCGGGGTGCTGAACACGAATCTGAAGTCCTTTTTTCGATAAAACGCTTCCTTCATGGTTATTTTCGCGTTTTTTCATCAAAATTGCTCAAAAATAAACTCTGTTTAATCGCTTTCAAACCTACTCTCTAAGGGGTTTTTCGGGGTGCTGAACACGAATCTGAAGTCCTTTTTTCGATAAAACGCTTCTCTGTTTAATTCTTTCAAACCTACTCTCTAAGGGGTTTTTCGGGGTGCTGAACACGAATCTGAAGTCCTTTTTTCGATAAAACGCTTCCTTCATGGTTATTTTCGCGTTTTTTCATCAAAATTGCTCAAAAATAAACTCTGTTTAATCGCTTTCAAACCTACTCTCTAAGGGGTTTTTCGGGGTGCTGAACACGAATCTGAAGTCCTTTTTTCGATAAAACGCTTCCTTCATGGTTATTTTCGCGTTTTTTCATCAAAATTGCTCAAAAATAAACTCTGTTTAATCGCTTTCAAACCTACTCTCTAAGGGGTTTTTCGGGGTGCTGAACACGAATCTGAAGTCCTTTTTTCGATAAAACGCTTCCTTCATGGTTATTTTCGCGTTTTTTCATCAAAATTGCTCAAAAATAAACTCTGTTTAATCGCTTTCAAACCTACTCTCTAAGGGGTTTTCGGGGTGCTGAACACGAATCTGAAGTCCTTTTTTCGATAAAACGCTTCCTTCATGGTTATTTTCGCGTTTTTTCATCAAAATTGCTCAAAAATAAACTCTGTTTAATTCTTTCAAACCTACTCTCTAAGGGGTTTTTCGGGGTGCTGAACACGAATCTGAAGTCCTTTTTTCGATAAAACGCTTCCTTCATGGTTATTTTCGCGTTTTTTCATCAAAATTGCTCAAAAATAAACTCTGTTTAATCGCTTTCAAACCTACTCTCTAAGGGGTTTTTCGGGGTGCTGAACACGAATCTGAAGTCCTTTTTTCGATAAAACGCTTCCTTCATGGTTATTTTCGCGTTTTTTCATCAAAATTGCTCAAAAATAAACTCTGTTTAATCGCTTTCAAACCTACTCTCTAAGGGGTTTTTCGGGGTGCTGAACACGAATCTGAAGTCCTTTTTTCGATAAAACGCTTCCTTCATGGTTATTTTCGCGTTTTTTCATCAAAATTGCTCAAAAATAAACTCTGTTTAATCGCTTTCAAACCTACTCTCTAAGGGGTTTTTCGGGGTGCTGAACACGAATCTGAAGTCCTTTTTTCGATAAAACGCTTCCTTCATGGTTATTTTCGCGTTTTTTCATCAAAATTGCTCAAAAATAAACTCTGTTTAATCGCTTTCAAACCTACTCTCTAAGGGGTTTTTCGGGGTGCTGAACACGAATCTGAAGTCCTTTTTTCGATAAAACGCTTCCTTCATGGTTATTTTCGCGTTTTTTCATCAAAATTGCTCAAAAATAAACTCTGTTTAATCGCTTTCAAACCTACTCTCTAAGGGGTTTTTCGGGGTGCTGAACACGAATCTGAAGTCCTTTTTTCGATAAAACGCTTCCTTCATGGTTATTTTCGCGTTTTTTCATCAAAATTGCTCAAAAATAAACTCTGTTTAATCGCTTTCAAACCTACTCTCTAAGGGGTTTTTCGGGGTGCTGAACACGAATCTGAAGTCCTTTTTTCGATAAAACGCTTCCTTCATGGTTATTTTCGCGTTTTTTCATCAAAATTGCTCAAAAATAAACTCTGTTTAATCGCTTTCAAACCTACTCTCTAAGGGGTTTTTCGGGGTGCTGAACACGAATCTGAAGTCCTTTTTTCGATAAAACGCTTCCTTCATGGTTATTTTCGCGTTTTTTCATCAAAATTGCTCAAAAATAAACTCTGTTTAATCGCTTTCAAACCTACTCTCTAAGGGGTTTTTCGGGGTGCTGAACACGAATCTGAAGTCCTTTTTTCGATAAAACGCTTCCTTCATGGTTATTTTCGCGTTTTTTCATCAAAATTGCTCAAAAATAAACTCTGTTTAATCGCTTTCAAACCTACTCTCTAAGGGGTTTTTCGGGGTGCTGAACACGAATCTGAAGTCCTTTTTTCGATAAAACGCTTCCTTCATGGTTATTTTCGCGTTTTTTCATCAAAATTGCTCAAAAATAAACTCTGTTTAATCGCTTTCAAACCTACTCTCTAAGGGGTTTTTCGGGGTGCTGAACACGAATCTGAAGTCCTTTTTTCGATAAAACGCTTCCTTCATGGTTATTTTCGCGTTTTTTCATCAAAATTGCTCAAAAATAAACTCTGTTTAATCGCTTTCAAACCTACTCTCTAAGGGGTTTTTCGGGGTGCTGAACACGAATCTGAAGTCCTTTTTTCGATAAAACGCTTCCTTCATGGTTATTTTCGCGTTTTTTCATCAAAATTGCTCAAAAATAAACTCTGTTTAATCGCTTTCAAACCTACTCTAAGGGGTTTTTCGGGGTGCTGAACACGAATCTGAAGTCCTTTTTTCGATAAAACGCTTCCTTCATGGTTATTTTCGCGTTTTTTCATCAAAATTGCTCAAAAATAAACTCTGTTTAATCGCTTTCAAACCTACTCTCTAAGGGGTTTTTCGGGGTGCTGAACACGAATCTGAAGTCCTTTTTTCGATAAAACGCTTCCTTCATGGTTATTTTCGCGTTTTTTCATCAAAATTGCTCAAAAATAAACTCTGTTTAATCGCTTTCAAACCTACTCTCTAAGGGGTTTTTCGGGGTGCTGAACACGAATCTGAAGTCCTTTTTTCGATAAAACGCTTCCTTCATGGTTATTTTCGCGTTTTTTCATCAAAATTGCTCAAAAATAAACTCTGTTTAATCGCTTTCAAACCTACTCTCTAAGGGGTTTTTCGGGGTGCTGAACACGAATCTGAAGTCCTTTTTTCGATAAAACGCTTCCTTCATGGTTATTTTCGCGTTTTTTCATCAAAATTGCTCAAAAATAAACTCTGTTTAATCGCTTTCAAACCTACTCTCTAAGGGGTTTTTCGGGGTGCTGAACACGAATCTGAAGTCCTTTTTTCGATAAAACGCTTCCTTCATGGTTATTTTCGCGTTTTTTCATCAAAATTGCTCAAAAATAAACTCTGTTTAATCGCTTTCAAACCTACTCTCTAAGGGGTTTTTCGGGGTGCTGAACACGAATCTGAAGTCCTTTTTTCGATAAAACGCTTCCTTCATGGTTATTTTCGCGTTTTTTCATCAAAATTGCTCAAAAATAAACTCTGTTTAATCGCTTTCAAACCTACTCTCTAAGGGTTTTTCGGGGTGCTGAACACGAATCTGAAGTCCTTTTTTCGATAAAACGCTTCCTTCATGGTTATTTTCGCGTTTTTTCATCAAAATTGCTCAAAAATAAACTCTGTTTAATCGCTTTCAAACCTACTCTCTAAGGGGTTTTTCGGGGTGCTGAACACGAATCTGAAGTCCTTTTTTCGATAAAACGCTTCCTTCATGGTTATTTTCGCGTTTTTTCATCAAAATTGCTCAAAAATAAACTCTGTTTAATCGCTTTCAAACCTACTCTCTAAGGGGTTTTTCGGGGTGCTGAACACGAATCTGAAGTCCTTTTTTCGATAAAACGCTTCCTTCATGGTTATTTTCGCGTTTTTTCATCAAAATTGCTCAAAAATAAACTCTGTTTAATCGCTTTCAAACCTACTCTCTAAGGGGTTTTTCGGGGTGCTGAACACGAATCTGAAGTCCTTTTTTCGATAAAACGCTTCCTTCATGGTTATTTTCGCGTTTTTTCATCAAAATTGCTCAAAAATAAACTCTGTTTAATCGCTTTCAAACCTACTCTCTAAGGGGTTTTTCGGGGTGCTGAACACGAATCTGAAGTCCTTTTTTCGATAAAACGCTTCCTTCATGGTTATTTTCGCGTTTTTTCATCAAAATTGCTCAAAAATAAACTCTGTTTAATCGCTTTCAAACCTACTCTCTAAGGGGTTTTTCGGGGTGCTGAACACGAATCTGAAGTCCTTTTTTCGATAAAACGCTTCCTTCATGGTTATTTTCGCGTTTTTTCATCAAAATTGCTCAAAAATAAACTCTGTTTAATCGCTTTCAAACCTACTCTCTAAGGGGTTTTTCGGGGTGCTGAACACGAATCTGAAGTCCTTTTTTCGATAAAACGCTTCCTTCATGGTTATTTTCGCGTTTTTTCATCAAAATTGCTCAAAAATAAACTCTGTTTAATCGCTTTCAAACCTACTCTCTAAGGGGTTTTTCGGGGTGCTGAACACGAATCTGAAGTCCTTTTTTCGATAAAACGCTTCCTTCATGGTTATTTTCGCGTTTTTTCATCAAAATTGCTCAAAAATAAACTCTGTTTAATCGCTTTCAAACCTACTCTCTAAGGGGTTTTTCGGGGTGCTGAACACGAATCTGAAGTCCTTTTTTCGATAAAACGCTTCCTTCATGGTTATTTTCGCGTTTTTTCATCAAAATTGCTCAAAAATAAACTCTGTTTAATCGCTTTCAAACCTACTCTCTAAGGGGTTTTTCGGGGTGCTGAACACGAATCTGAAGTCCTTTTTTCGATAAAACGCTTCCTTCATGGTTATTTTCGCGTTTTTTCATCAAAATTGCTCAAAAATAAACTCTGTTTAATCGCTTTCAAACCTACTCTCTAAGGGGTTTTTCGGGGTGCTGAACACGAATCTGAAGTCCTTTTTTCGATAAAACGCTTCCTTCATGGTTATTTTCGCGTTTTTTCATCAAAATTGCTCAAAAATAAACTCTGTTTAATCGCTTTCAAACCTACTCTCTAAGGGGTTTTTCGGGGTGCTGAACACGAATCTGAAGTCCTTTTTTCGATAAAACGCTTCCTTCATGGTTATTTTCGCGTTTTTTCATCAAAATTGCTCAAAAATAAACTCTGTTTAATCGCTTTCAAACCTACTCTCTAAGGGGTTTTTCGGGGTGCTGAACACGAATCTGAAGTCCTTTTTTCGATAAAACGCTTCCTTCATGGTTATTTTCGCGTTTTTTCATCAAAATTGCTCAAAAATAAACTCTGTTTAATCGCTTTCAAACCTACTCTCTAAGGGGTTTTTCGGGGTGCTGAACACGAATCTGAAGTCCTTTTTTCGATAAAACGCTTCCTTCATGGTTATTTTCGCGTTTTTTCATCAAAATTGCTCAAAAATAAACTCTGTTTAATCGCTTTCAAACCTACTCTCTAAGGGGTTTTTCGGGGTGCTGAACACGAATCTGAAGTCCTTTTTCGATAAAACGCTTCCTTCATGGTTATTTTCGCGTTTTTTCATCAAAATTGCTCAAAAATAAACTCTGTTTAATCGCTTTCAAACCTACTCTCTAAGGGGTTTTTCGGGGTGCTGAACACGAATCTGAAGTCCTTTTTTCGATAAAACGCTTCCTTCATGGTTATTTTCGCGTTTTTTCATCAAAATTGCTCAAAAATAAACTCTGTTTAATCGCTTTCAAACCTACTCTCTAAGGGGTTTTTCGGGGTGCTGAACACGAATCTGAAGTCCTTTTTTCGATAAAACGCTTCCTTCATGGTTATTTTCGCGTTTTTTCATCAAAATTGCTCAAAAATAAACTCTGTTTAATCGCTTTCAAACCTACTCTCTAAGGGGTTTTTCGGGGTGCTGAACACGAATCTGAAGTCCTTTTTTCGATAAAACGCTTCCTTCATGGTTATTTTCGCGTTTTTTCATCAAAATTGCTCAAAAATAAACTCTGTTTAATCGCTTTCAAACCTACTCTCTAAGGGGTTTTTCGGGGTGCTGAACACGAATCTGAAGTCCTTTTTTCGATAAAACGCTTCCTTCATGGTTATTTTCGCGTTTTTTCATCAAAATTGCTCAAAAATAAACTCTGTTTAATCGCTTTCAAACCTACTCTCTAAGGGGTTTTTCGGGGTGCTGAACACGAATCTGAAGTCCTTTTTTCGATAAAACGCTTCCTTCATGGTTATTTTCGCGTTTTTTCATCAAAATTGCTCAAAAATAAACTCTGTTTAATCGCTTTCAAACCTACTCTCTAAGGGGTTTTTCGGGGTGCTGAACACGAATCTGAAGTCCTTTTTTCGATAAAACGCTTCCTTCATGGTTATTTTCGCGTTTTTTCATCAAAATTGCTCAAAAATAAACTCTGTTTAATCGCTTTCAAACCTACTCTCTAAGGGGTTTTTCGGGGTGCTGAACACGAATCTGAAGTCCTTTTTTCGATAAAACGCTTCCTTCATGGTTATTTTCGCGTTTTTTCATCAAAATTGCTCAAAAATAAACTCTGTTTAATCGCTTTCAAACCTACTCTCTAAGGGGTTTTTCGGGGTGCTGAACACGAATCTGAAGTCCTTTTTTCGATAAAACGCTTCCTTCATGGTTATTTTCGCGTTTTTTCATCAAAATTGCTCAAAAATAAACTCTGTTTAATCGCTTTCAAACCTACTCTCTAAGGGGTTTTTCGGGGTGCTGAACACGAATCTGAAGTCCTTTTTTCGATAAAACGCTTCCTTCATGGTTATTTTCGCGTTTTTTCATCAAAATTGCTCAAAAATAAACTCTGTTTAATCGCTTTCAAACCTACTCTCTAAGGGGTTTTTCGGGGTGCTGAACACGAATCTGAAGTCCTTTTTTCGATAAAACGCTTCCTTCATGGTTATTTTCGCGTTTTTTCATCAAAATTGCTCAAAAATAAACTCTGTTTAATCGCTTTCAAACCTACTCTCTAAGGGGTTTTTCGGGGTGCTGAACACGAATCTGAAGTCCTTTTTTCGATAAAACGCTTCCTTCATGGTTATTTTCGCGTTTTTTCATCAAAATTGCTCAAAAATAAACTCTGTTTAATCGCTTTCAAACCTACTCTCTAAGGGGTTTTTCGGGGTGCTGAACACGAATCTGAAGTCCTTTTTTCGATAAAACGCTTCCTTCATGGTTATTTTCGCGTTTTTTCATCAAAATTGCTCAAAAATAAACTCTGTTTAATCGCTTTCAAACCTACTCTCTAAGGGGTTTTTCGGGGTGCTGAACACGAATCTGAAGTCCTTTTTTCGATAAAACGCTTCCTTCATGGTTATTTTCGCGTTTTTTCATCAAAATTGCTCAAAAATAAACTCTGTTTAATCGCTTTCAAACCTACTCTCTAAGGGGTTTTTCGGGGTGCTGAACACGAATCTGAAGTCCTTTTTTCGATAAAACGCTTCCTTCATGGTTATTTTCGCGTTTTTTCATCAAAATTGCTCAAAAATAAACTCTGTTTAATCGCTTTCAAACCTACTCTCTAAGGGGTTTTTCGGGGTGCTGAACACGAATCTGAAGTCCTTTTTTCGATAAAACGCTTCCTTCATGGTTATTTTCGCGTTTTTTCATCAAAATTGCTCAAAAATAAACTCTGTTTAATCGCTTTCAAACCTACTCTCTAAGGGGTTTTTCGGGGTGCTGAACACGAATCTGAAGTCCTTTTTTCGATAAAACGCTTCCTTCATGGTTATTTTCGCGTTTTTTCATCAAAATTGCTCAAAAATAAACTCTGTTTAATCGCTTTCAAACCTACTCTCTAAGGGGTTTTTCGGGGTGCTGAACACGAATCTGAAGTCCTTTTTTCGATAAAACGCTTCCTTCATGGTTATTTTCGCGTTTTTTCATCAAAATTGCTCAAAAATAAACTCTGTTTAATCGCTTTCAAACCTACTCTCTAAGGGGTTTTTCGGGGTGCTGATCAAAAATAAACTCAGTTTAATCGCTTTCAAACCTACTCTCTAAGGGGTTTTTCGGGGTGCTGAACACGAATCTGAAGTCCTTTTTTCGATAAAACGCTTCCTTCATGGTTATTTTCGCGTTTTTTCATCAAAATTGCTCAAAAATAAACTCTGTTTAATCGCTTTCAAACCTACTCTCTAAGGGGTTTTTCGGGGTGCTGAACACGAATCTGAAGTCCTTTTTTCGATAAAACGCTTCCTTCATGGTTATTTTCGCGTTTTTTCATCAAAATTGCTCAAAAATAAACTCTGTTTAATCGCTTTCAAACCTACTCTCTAAGGGGTTTTTCGGGGTGCTGAACACGAATCTGAAGTCCTTTTTTCGATAAAACGCTTCCTTCATGGTTATTTTCGCGTTTTTTCATCAAAATTGCTCAAAAATAAACTCTGTTTAATCGCTTTCAAACCTACTCTCTAAGGGGTTTTTCGGGGTGCTGAACACGAATCTGAAGTCCTTTTTTCGATAAAACGCTTCCTTCATGGTTATTTTCGCGTTTTTTCATCAAAATTGCTCAAAAATAAACTCTGTTTAATCGCTTTCAAACCTACTCTCTAAGGGGTTTTTCGGGGTGCTGAACACGAATCTGAAGTCCTTTTTTCGATAAAACGCTTCCTTCATGGTTATTTTCGCGTTTTTTCATCAAAATTGCTCAAAAATAAACTCTGTTTAATCGCTTTCAAACCTACTCTCTAAGGGGTTTTTCGGGGTGCTGAACACGAATCTGAAGTCCTTTTTTCGATAAAACGCTTCCTTCATGGTTATTTTCGCGTTTTTTCATCAAAATTGCTCAAAAATAAACTCTGTTTAATCGCTTTCAAACCTACTCTCTAAGGGGTTTTTCGGGGTGCTGAACACGAATCTGAAGTCCTTTTTTCGATAAAACGCTTCCTTCATGGTTATTTTCGCGTTTTTTCATCAAAATTGCTCAAAAATAAACTCTGTTTAATCGCTTTCAAACCTACTCTCTAAGGGGTTTTTCGGGGTGCTGAACACGAATCTGAAGTCCTTTTTTCGATAAAACGCTTCCTTCATGGTTATTTTCGCGTTTTTTCATCAAAATTGCTCAAAAATAAACTCTGTTTAATCGCTTTCAAACCTACTCTCTAAGGGGTTTTTCGGGGTGCTGAACACGAATCTGAAGTCCTTTTTTCGATAAAACGCTTCCTTCATGGTTATTTTCGCGTTTTTTCATCAAAATTGCTCAAAAATAAACTCTGTTTAATCGCTTTCAAACCTACTCTCTAAGGGGTTTTTCGGGGTGCTGAACACGAATCTGAAGTCCTTTTTTCGATAAAACGCTTCCTTCATGGTTATTTTCGCGTTTTTTCATCAAAATTGCTCAAAAATAAACTCTGTTTAATCGCTTTCAAACCTACTCTCTAAGGGGTTTTTCGGGGTGCTGAACACGAATCTGAAGTCCTTTTTTCGATAAAACGCTTCCTTCATGGTTATTTTCGCGTTTTTTCATCAAAATTGCTCAAAAATAAACTCAGTTTAATCGCTTTCAAACCTACTCTCTAAGGGGTTTTTCGGGGTGCTGAACACGAATCTGAAGTCCTTTTTTCGATAAAACGCTTCCTTCATGGTTATTTTCGCGTTTTTTCATCAAAATTGCTCAAAAATAAACTCTGTTTAATCGCTTTCAAACCTACTCTCTAAGGGGTTTTTCGGGGTGCTGAACACGAATCTGAAGTCCTTTTTTCGATAAAACGCTTCCTTCATGGTTATTTTCGCGTTTTTTCATCAAAATTGCTCAAAAATAAACTCTGTTTAATCGCTTTCAAACCTACTCTCTAAGGGGTTTTTCGGGGTGCTGAAAACGAAATTGAAGTCCTTTTTTCGATAAAACGCTTCCTTCATGTTTATTTTCGCGTTTTTTCATCAAAATTGCTCAAAAATAAACTCTGTTTAATCGCTTTCAAACCTACTCTCTAAGGGGTTTTTCGGGGTGCTGAACACGAATCTGAAGTCCTTTTTTCGATAAAACGCTTCCTTCATGGTTATTTTCGCGTTTTTTCATCAAAATTGCTCAAAAATAAACTCTGTTTAATCGCTTTCAAACCTACTCTCTAAGGGGTTTTTCGGGGTGCTGAACACGAATCTGAAGTCCTTTTTTTCGATAAAACGCTTCCTTCATGGTTATTTTCGCGTTTTTTCATCAAAATTGCTCAAAAATAAACTCTGTTTAATCGCTTTCAAACCTACTCTCTAAGGGGTTTTTCGGGGTGCTGAACACGAATCTGAAGTCCTTTTTTCGATAAAACGCTTCCTTCATGGTTATTTTCGCGTTTTTTCATCAAAATTGCTCAAAAATAACTCTGTTTAATCGCTTTCAAACCTACTCTCTAAGGGGTTTTTCGGGGTGCTGAACACGAATCTGAAGTCCTTTTTTCGATAAAACGCTTCCTTCATGGTTATTTTCGCGTTTTTTCATCAAAATTGCTCAAAAATAAACTCTGTTTAATCGCTTTCAAACCTACTCTCTAAGGGGTTTTTCGGGGTGCTGAACACGAATCTGAAGTCCTTTTTTCGATAAAACGCTTCCTTCATGGTTATTTTCGCGTTTTTTCATCAAAATTGCTCAAAAATAAACTCTGTTTAATCGCTTTCAAACCTACTCTCTAAGGGGTTTTTCGGGGTGCTGAACACGAATCTGAAGTCCTTTTTTCGATAAAACGCTTCCTTCATGGTTATTTTCGCGTTTTTTCATCAAAATTGCTCAAAAATAAACTCTGTTTAATCGCTTTCAAACCTACTCTCTAAGGGGTTTTTCGGGGTGCTGAACACGAATCTGAAGTCCTTTTTTCGATAAAACGCTTCCTTCATGGTTATTTTCGCGTTTTTTCATCAAAATTGCTCAAAAATAAACTCTGTTTAATCGCTTTCAAACCTACTCTCTAAGGGGTTTTTCGGGGTGCTGAACACGAATCTGAAGTCCTTTTTTCGATAAAACGCTTCCTTCATGGTTATTTTCGCGTTTTTTCATCAAAATTGCTCAAAAATAAACTCTGTTTAATCGCTTTCAAACCTACTCTCTAAGGGGTTTTTCGGGGTGCTGAACACGAATCTGAAGTCCTTTTTTCGATAAAACGCTTCCTTCATGGTTATTTTCGCGTTTTTTCATCAAAATTGCTCAAAAATAAACTCTGTTTAATCGCTTTCAAACCTACTCTCTAAGGGGTTTTTCGGGGTGCTGAACACGAATCTGAAGTCCTTTTTTCGATAAAACGCTTCCTTCATGGTTATTTTCGCGTTTTTTCATCAAAATTGCTCAAAAATAAACTCTGTTTAATCGCTTTCAAACCTACTCTCTAAGGGGTTTTTCGGGGTGCTGAACACGAATCTGAAGTCCTTTTTTCGATAAAACGCTTCCTTCATGGTTATTTTCGCGTTTTTTCATCAAAATTGCTCAAAAATAAACTCTGTTTAATCGCTTTCAAACCTACTCTCTAAGGGGTTTTTCGGGGTGCTGAACACGAATCTGAAGTCCTTTTTTCGATAAAACGCTTCCTTCATGGTTATTTTCGCGTTTTTTCATCAAAATTGCTCAAAAATAAACTCTGTTTAATCGCTTTCAAACCTACTCTCTAAGGGGTTTTTCGGGGTGCTGAACACGAATCTGAAGTCCTTTTTTCGATAAAACGCTTCCTTCATGGTTATTTTCGCGTTTTTTCATCAAAATTGCTCAAAAATAAACTCTGTTTAATCGCTTTCAAACCTACTCTCTAAGGGGTTTTTCGGGGTGCTGAACACGAATCTGAAGTCCTTTTTTCGATAAAACGCTTCCTTCATGGTTATTTTCGCGTTTTTTCATCAAAATTGCTCAAAAATAAACTCTGTTTAATCGCTTTCAAACCTACTCTCTAAGGGGTTTTTCGGGGTGCTGAACACGAATCTGAAGTCCTTTTTTCGATAAAACGCTTCCTTCATGGTTATTTTCGCGTTTTTTCATCAAAATTGCTCAAAAATAAACTCTGTTTAATCGCTTTCAAACCTACTCTCTAAGGGGTTTTTCGGGGTGCTGAACACGAATCTGAAGTCCTTTTTTCGATAAAACGCTTCCTTCATGGTTATTTTCGCGTTTTTTCATCAAAATTGCTCAAAAATAAACTCTGTTTAATCGCTTTCAAACCTACTCTCTAAGGGGTTTTTCGGGGTGCTGAACACGAATCTGAAGTCCTTTTTTCGATAAAACGCTTCCTTCATGGTTATTTTCGCGTTTTTTCATCAAAATTGCTCAAAAATAAACTCTGTTTAATCGCTTTCAAACCTACTCTCTAAGGGGTTTTTCGGGGTGCTGAACACGAATCTGAAGTCCTTTTTTCGATAAAACGCTTCCTTCATGGTTATTTTCGCGTTTTTTCATCAAAATTGCTCAAAAATAAACTCTGTTTAATCGCTTTCAAACCTACTCTCTAAGGGGTTTTTCGGGGTGCTGAACACGAATCTGAAGTCCTTTTTTCGATAAAACGCTTCCTTCATGGTTATTTTCGCGTTTTTTCATCAAAATTGCTCAAAAATAAACTCTGTTTAATCGCTTTCAAACCTACTCTCTAAGGGGTTTTTCGGGGTGCTGAACACGAATCTGAAGTCCTTTTTTCGATAAAACGCTTCCTTCATGGTTATTTTCGCGTTTTTTCATCAAAATTGCTCAAAAATAAACTCTGTTTAATCGCTTTCAAACCTACTCTCTAAGGGGTTTTTCGGGGTGCTGAACACGAATCTGAAGTCCTTTTTTCGATAAAACGCTTCCTTCATGGTTATTTTCGCGTTTTTTCATCAAAATTGCTCAAAAATAAACTCTGTTTAATCGCTTTCAAACCTACTCTCTAAGGGGTTTTTCGGGGTGCTGAACACGAATCTGAAGTCCTTTTTTCGATAAAACGCTTCCTTCATGGTTATTTTCGCGTTTTTTCATCAAAATTGCTCAAAAATAAACTCTGTTTAATCGCTTTCAAACCTACTCTCTAAGGGGTTTTTCGGGGTGCTGAACACGAATCTGAAGTCCTTTTTTCGATAAAACGCTTCCTTCATGGTTATTTTCGCGTTTTTTCATCAAAATTGCTCAAAAATAAACTCTGTTTAATCGCTTTCAAACCTACTCTCTAAGGGGTTTTTCGGGGTGCTGAACACGAATCTGAAGTCCTTTTTTCGATAAAACGCTTCCTTCATGGTTATTTTCGCGTTTTTTCATCAAAATTGCTCAAAAATAAACTCTGTTTAATCGCTTTCAAACCTACTCTCTAAGGGGTTTTTCGGGGTGCTGAACACGAATCTGAAGTCCTTTTTTCGATAAAACGCTTCCTTCATGGTTATTTTCGCGTTTTTTCATCAAAATTGCTCAAAAATAAACTCTGTTTAATCGCTTTCAAACCTACTCTCTAAGGGGTTTTTCGGGGTGCTGAACACGAATCTGAAGTCCTTTTTTCGATAAAACGCTTCCTTCATGGTTATTTTCGCGTTTTTTCATCAAAATTGCTCAAAAATAAACTCTGTTTAATCGCTTTCAAACCTACTCTCTAAGGGGTTTTTCGTGCTGAACACGAATCTGAAGTCCTTTTTTCGATAAAACGCTTCCTTCATGGTTATTTTCGCGTTTTTTCATCAAAATTGCTCAAAAATAAACTCTGTTTAATCGCTTTCAAACCTACTCTCTAAGGGTTTTTCGGGGTGCTGAACACGAATCTGAAGTCCTTTTTTCGATAAAACGCTTCCTTCATGGTTATTTTCGCGTTTTTTCATCAAAATTGCTCAAAAATAAACTCTGTTTAATCGCTTTCAAACCTACTCTCTAAGGGGTTTTTCGGGGTGCTGAACACGAATCTGAAGTCCTTTTTTCGATAAAACGCTTCCTTCATGGTTATTTTCGCGTTTTTTCATCAAAATTGCTCAAAAATAAACTCTGTTTAATCGCTTTCAAACCTACTCTCTAAGGGGTTTTTCGGGGTGCTGAACACGAATCTGAAGTCCTTTTTTCGATAAAACGCTTCCTTCATGGTTATTTTCGCGTTTTTTCATCAAAATTGCTCAAAAATAAACTCTGTTTAATCGCTTTCAAACCTACTCTCTAAGGGGTTTTTCGGGGTGCTGAACACGAATCTGAAGTCCTTTTTTCGATAAAACGCTTCCTTCATGGTTATTTTCGCGTTTTTTCATCAAAATTGCTCAAAAATAAACTCTGTTTAATCGCTTTCAAACCTACTCTCTAAGGGGTTTTTCGGGGTGCTGAACACGAATCTGAAGTCCTTTTTTCGATAAAACGCTTCCTTCATGGTTATTTTCGCGTTTTTTCATCAAAATTGCTCAAAAATAAACTCTGTTTAATCGCTTTCAAACCTACTCTCTAAGGGGTTTTTCGGGGTGCTGAACACGAATCTGAAGTCCTTTTTTCGATAAAACGCTTCCTTCATGGTTATTTTCGCGTTTTTTCATCAAAATTGCTCAAAAATAAACTCTGTTTAATCGCTTTCAAACCTACTCTCTAAGGGGTTTTTCGGGGTGCTGAACACGAATCTGAAGTCCTTTTTTCGATAAAACGCTTCCTTCATGGTTATTTTCGCGTTTTTTCATCAAAATTGCTCAAAAATAAACTCTGTTTAATCGCTTTCAAACCTACTCTCTAAGGGGTTTTTCGGGGTGCTGAACACGAATCTGAAGTCCTTTTTTCGATAAAACGCTTCCTTCATGGTTATTTTCGCGTTTTTTCATCAAAATTGCTCAAAAATAAACTCTGTTTAATCGCTTTCAAACCTACTCTCTAAGGGGTTTTTCGGGGTGCTGAACACGAATCTGAAGTCCTTTTTTCGATAAAACGCTTCCTTCATGGTTATTTTCGCGTTTTTTCATCAAAATTGCTCAAAAATAAACTCTGTTTAATCGCTTTCAAACCTACTCTCTAAGGGGTTTTTCGGGGTGCTGAACACGAATCTGAAGTCCTTTTTTCGATAAAACGCTTCCTTCATGGTTATTTTCGCGTTTTTTCATCAAAATTGCTCAAAAATAAACTCTGTTTAATCGCTTTCAAACCTACTCTCTAAGGGGTTTTTCGGGGTGCTGAACACGAATCTGAAGTCCTTTTTTCGATAAAACGCTTCCTTCATGGTTATTTTCGCGTTTTTTCATCAAAATTGCTCAAAAATAAACTCTGTTTAATCGCTTTCAAACCTACTCTCTAAGGGGTTTTTCGGGGTGCTGAACACGAATCTGAAGTCCTTTTTTCGATAAAACGCTTCCTTCATGGTTATTTTCGCGTTTTTTCATCAAAATTGCTCAAAAATAAACTCTGTTTAATCGCTTTCAAACCTACTCTCTAAGGGGTTTTTCGGGGTGCTGAACACGAATCTGAAGTCCTTTTTTCGATAAAACGCTTCCTTCATGGTTATTTTCGCGTTTTTTCATCAAAATTGCTCAAAAATAAACTCTGTTTAATCGCTTTCAAACCTACTCTCTAAGGGGTTTTTCGGGGTGCTGAACACGAATCTGAAGTCCTTTTTTCGATAAAACGCTTCCTTCATGGTTATTTTCGCGTTTTTTCATCAAAATTGCTCAAAAATAAACTCTGTTTAATCGCTTTCAAACCTACTCTCTAAGGGGTTTTTCGGGGTGCTGAACACGAATCTGAAGTCCTTTTTTCGATAAAACGCTTCCTTCATGGTTATTTTCGCGTTTTTTCATCAAAATTGCTCAAAAATAAACTCTGTTTAATCGCTTTCAAACCTACTCTCTAAGGGGTTTTTCGGGGTGCTGAACACGAATCTGAAGTCCTTTTTTCGATAAAACGCTTCCTTCATGGTTATTTTCGCGTTTTTTCATCAAAATTGCTCAAAAATAAACTCTGTTTAATCGCTTTCAAACCTACTCTCTAAGGGGTTTTTCGGGGTGCTGAACACGAATCTGAAGTCCTTTTTTCGATAAAACGCTTCCTTCATGGTTATTTTCGCGTTTTTTCATCAAAATTGCTCAAAAATAAACTCTGTTTAATCGCTTTCAAACCTACTCTCTAAGGGGTTTTTCGGGGTGCTGAACACGAATCTGAAGTCCTTTTTTCGATAAAACGCTTCCTTCATGGTTATTTTCGCGTTTTTTCATCAAAATTGCTCAAAAATGAACTCTGTTTAAGAATCTGAAGTCCTTTTTTCGATAAAACGCTTCCTTCATGGTTATTTTCGCGTTTTTTCATCAAAATTGCTCAAAAATTAACTCTGTTTAATCGCTTTCAAACCTACTTAAGGGGTTTTTCGGGGTGCTGAACACGAATCTGAAGTCCTTTTTTCGATAAAACGCTTCCTCATGGTTATTTT
>JAVIWC010000304.1:0-16170 GCA_031894815.1 Creontiades dilutus
AAAGGACTTCAGATTCGTGTTCAGCACCCCGAAAAACCCCTTAGAGAGTAGGTTTGAAAGCGATTAAACAGAGTTTATTTTTGAGCAATTTTGATGAAAAAACGCGAAAATAACCATGAAGGAAGCGTTTTATCGAAAAAGGACTTCAGATTCGTGTTCAGCACCCCGAAAAACCCCTTAGAGAGTAGGTTTGAAAGCGATTAAACAGAGTTTATTTTTGAGCAATTTTGATGAAAAAACGCGAAAATAACCATGAAGGAAGCGTTTTATCGAAAAAAGGACTTCAGATTCGTGTTCAGCACCCCGAAAACCCCTTAGAGAGTAGGTTTGAAAGCGATTAAACAGAGTTTATTTTTGAGCAATTTTGATGAAAAAACGCGAAAATAACCATGAAGGAAGCGTTTTATCGAAAAAGGACTTCAGATTCGTGTTCAGCACCCCGAAAAACCCCTTAGAGAGTAGGTTGAAAGCGATTAAACAGAGTTAATTTTTGAGCAATTTTGATGAAAAAACGCGAAAATAACCATGAAGGAAGCGTTTTATCGAAAAAGGACTTCAGATTCGTGTTCAGCACCCCGAAAAACCCCTTAGAGAGTAGGTTTGAAAGCGATTAAACAGAGTTAATTTTTGAGCAATTTTGATGAAAAAACGCGAAAATAACCATGAAGGAAGCGTTTTATCGAAAAAGGACTTCAGATTCGTGTTCAGCACCCCGAAAAACCCCTTAGAGAGTAGGTTTGAAAGCGATTAAACAGAGTTAATTTTTGAGCAATTTTGATGAAAAAACGCGAAAATAACCATGAAGGAAGCGTTTTATCGAAAAAAGGACTTCAGATTCGTGTTCAGCACCCCGAAAACCCCTTAGAGAGTAGGTTTGAAAGCGATTAAACAGAGTTAATTTTTGAGCAATTTTGATGAAAAAACGCGAAAATAACCATGAAGGAAGCGTTTTATCGAAAAAAGGACTTCAGATTCGTGTTCAGCACCCCGAAAAACCCCTTAGAGAGTAGGTTTGAAAGCGATTAAACAGAGTTAATTTTTGAGCAATTTTGATGAAAAAACGCGAAAATAACCATGAAGGAAGCGTTTTATCGAAAAAAGGACTTCAGATTCGTGTTCAGCACCCCGAAAAACCCCTTAGAGAGTAGGTTTGAAAGCGATTAAACAGAGTTAATTTTTGAGCAATTTTGATGAAAAAACGCGAAAATAACCATGAAGGAAGCGTTTTATCGAAAAAAGGACTTCAGATTCGTGTTCAGCACCCCGAAAAACCCCTTAGAGAGTAGGTTTGAAAGCGATTAAACAGAGTTAATTTTTGAGCAATTTTGATGAAAAAACGCGAAAATAACCATGAAGGAAGCGTTTTATCGAAAAAAGGACTTCAGATTCGTGTTCAGCACCCCGAAAACCCCTTAGAGAGTAGGTTTGAAAGCGATTAAACAGAGTTAATTTTGAGCAATTTTGATGAAAAAACGCGGAAATGACCATGAAGGAAGCGTTTTATCGAAAAAAAGGACTTCAGATTCGTGTTCAGCACCCCGAAAAACCCCTTAGAGAGTAGGTTTGAAAGCGATTAAACAGAGTTAATTTTTGAGCAATTTTGATGAAAAAACGCGAAAATAACCATGAAGGAAGCGTTTTATCGAAAAAAGGACTTCAGATTCGTGTTCAGCACCCCGAAAAACCCCTTAGAGAGTAGGTTTGAAAGCGATTAAACAGAGTTAATTTTTGAGCAATTTTGATGAAAAAACGCGAAAATAACCATGAAGGAAGCGTTTTATCGAAAAAAGGACTTCAGATTCGTGTTCAGCACCCCGAAAACCCCTTAGAGAGTAGGTTTGAAAGCGATTAAACAGAGTTAATTTTTGAGCAATTTTGATGAAAAAACGCGAAAATAACCATGAAGGAAGCGTTTTATCGAAAAAGGACTTCAGATTCGTGTTCAGCACCCCGAAAAACCCCTTAGAGAGTAGGTTTGAAAGCGAAACAGAGTTAATTTTTGAGCAATTTTGATGAAAAAACGCGAAAATAACCATGAAGGAAGCGTTTTATCGAAAAAAGGACTTCAGATTCGTGTTCAGCACCCCGAAAAACCCCTTAGAGAGTAGGTTTGAAAGCGATTAAACAGAGTTAATTTTTGAGCAATTTTGATGAAAAAACGCGAAAATAACCATGAAGGAAGCGTTTTATCGAAAAAGGACTTCAGATTCGTGTTCAGCACCCCGAAAAACCCCTTAGAGAGTAGGTTTGAAAGCGATTAAACAGAGTTAATTTTTGAGCAATTTTGATGAAAAAACGCGAAAATAACCATGAAGGAAGCGTTTTATCGAAAAAAGGACTTCAGATTCGTGTTCAGCACCCCGAAAAACCCCTTAGAGAGTAGGTTTGAAAGCGATTAAACAGAGTTAATTTTTGAGCAATTTTGATGAAAAAACGCGAAAATAACCATGAAGGAAGCGTTTTATCGAAAAGGACTTCAGATTCGTGTTCAGCACCCCGAAAAACCCCTTAGAGAGTAGGTTTGAAAGCGATTAAACAGAGTTAATTTTTGAGCAATTTTGATGAAAAAACGCGAAAATAACCATGAAGGAAGCGTTTTATCGAAAAAAGGACTTCAGATTCGTGTTCAGCACCCCGAAAAACCCCTTAGAGAGTAGGTTTGAAAGCGATTAAACAGAGTTAATTTTTGAGCAATTTTGATGAAAAAACGCGAAAATAACCATGAAGGAAGCGTTTTATCGAAAAAAGGACTTCAGATTCGTGTTCAGCACCCCGAAAAACCCCTTAGAGAGTAGGTTTGAAAGCGATTAAACAGAGTTAATTTTTGAGCAATTTTGATGAAAAAACGCGAAAATAACCATGAAGGAAGCGTTTTATCGAAAAAAGGACTTCAGATTCGTGTTCAGCACCCCGAAAACCCCTTAGAGAGTAGGTTTGAAAGCGATTAAACAGAGTTAATTTTTGAGCAATTTTGATGAAAAAACGCGAAAATAACCATGAAGGAAGCGTTTTATCGAAAAAAGGACTTCAGATTCGTGTTCAGCACCCCGAAAACCCCTTAGAGAGTAGGTTTGAAAGCGATTAAACAGAGTTAATTTTTGAGCAATTTTGATGAAAAAACGCGAAAATAACCATGAAGGAAGCGTTTTATCGAAAAAAGGACTTCAGATTCGTGTTCAGCACCCCGAAAAACCCCTTAGAGAGTAGGTTTGAAAGCGATTAAACAGAGTTAATTTTTGAGCAATTTTGATGAAAAAACGCGAAAATAACCATGAAGGAAGCGTTTTATCGAAAAAAGGACTTCAGATTCGTGTTCAGCACCCCGAAAACCCCTTAGAGAGTAGGTTTGAAAGCGATTAAACAGAGTTAATTTTTGAGCAATTTTGATGAAAAAACGCGAAAATAACCATGAAGGAAGCGTTTTATCGAAAAAGGACTTCAGATTCGTGTTCAGCACCCCGAAAAACCCCTTAGAGAGTAGGTTTGAAAGCGATTAAACAGAGTAAATTTTTGAGCAATTTTGATGAAAAAACGCGAAAATAACCATGAAGGAAGCGTTTTATCGAAAAACGGACTTCAGATTCGTGTTCAGCACCCCGAAAAACCCCTTAGAGAGTAGGTTTGAAAGCGATTAAACAGAGTTAATTTTTGAGCAATTTTGATGAAAAAACGCGAAAATAACCATGAAGGAAGCGTTTTATCGAAAAAAGGACTTCAGATTCGTGTTCAGCACCCCGAAAACCCCTTAGAGAGTAGGTTTGAAAGTGATTAAACAGAGTTAATGAAAAACCCCTTAGAGAGTAGGTTTGAAAGCGATTAAACAGAGTTAATTTTTGAGCAATTTTGATGAAAAAACGCGAAAATAACCATGAAGGAAGCGTTTTATCGAAAAAAGGACTTCAGATTCGTGTTCAGCACCCCGAAAAACCCCTTAGAGAGTAGGTTTGAAAGCGATTAAACAGAGTTAATTTTTGAGCAATTTTGATGAAAAAACGCGAAAATAACCATGAAGGAAGCGTTTTATCGAAAAAAGGACTTCAGATTCGTGTTCAGCACCCCGAAAAACCCCTTAGAGAGTAGGTTTGAAAGCGATTAAACAGAGTTAATTTTTGAGCAATTTTGATGAAAAAACGCGAAAATAACCATGAAGGAAGCGTTTTATCGAAAAAAGGACTTCAGATTCGTGTTCAGCACCCCGAAAAACCCCTTAGAGAGTAGGTTTGAAAGCGATTAAACAGAGTTTATTTTTGAGCAATTTTGATGAAAAAACGCGAAAATAACCATGAAGGAAGCGTTTTATCGAAAAAGGACTTCAGATTCGTGTTCAGCACCCCGAAAAACCCCTTAGAGAGTAGGTTTGAAAGCGATTAAACAGAGTTTATTTTTGAGCAATTTTGATGAAAAAACGCGAAAATAACCATGAAGGAAGCGTTTTATCGAAAAAAGGACTTCAGATTCGTGTTCAGCACCCCGAAAAACCCCTTAGAGAGTAGGTTTGAAAGCGATTAAACAGAGTTAATTTTTGAGCAATTTTGATGAAAAAACGCGAAAATAACCATGAAGGAAGCGTTTTATCGAAAAAAGGACTTCAGATTCGTGTTCAGCACCCCGAAAAACCCCTTAGAGAGTAGGTTTGAAAGCGATTAAACAGAGTTAATTTTTGAGCAATTTTGATGAAAAAACGCGAAAATAACCATGAAGGAAGCGTTTTATCGAAAAAAGGACTTCAGATTCGTGTTCAGCACCCCGAAAAACCCCTTAGAGAGTAGGTTTGAAAGCGATTAAACAGAGTTAATTTTTGAGCAATTTTGATGAAAAAACGCGAAAATAACCATGAAGGAAGCGTTTTATCGAAAAAAGGACTTCAGATTCGTGTTCAGCACCCCGAAAAACCCCTTAGAGAGTAGGTTTGAAAGCGATTAAACAGAGTTAATTTTTGAGCAATTTTGATGAAAAAACGCGAAAATAACCATGAAGGAAGCGTTTTATCGAAAAAAGGACTTCAGATTCGTGTTCAGCACCCCGAAAAACCCCTTAGAGAGTAGGTTTGAAAGCGATTAAACAGAGTTAATTTTTGAGCAATTTTGATGAAAAAACGCGAAAATAACCATGAAGGAAGCGTTTTATCGAAAAACGGACTTCAGATTCGTGTTCAGCACCCCGAAAAACCCCTTAGAGAGTAGGTTTGAAAGCGATTAAACAGAGTTAATTTTTGAGCAATTTTGATGAAAAAACGCGAAAATAACCATGAAGGAAGCGTTTTATCGAAAAACGGACTTCAGATTCGTGTTCAGCACCCCGAAAAACCCCTTAGAGAGTAGGTTTGAAAGCGATTAAACAGAGTTAATTTTTGAGCAATTTTGATGAAAAAACGCGAAAATAACCATGAAGGAAGCGTTTTATCGAAAAAGGACTTCAGATTCGTGTTCAGCACCCCGAAAAACCCCTTAGAGAGTAGGTTTGAAAGCGATTAAACAGAGTTAATTTTTGAGCAATTTTGATGAAAAAACGCGAAAATAACCATGAAGGAAGCGTTTTATCGAAAAAGGACTTCAGATTCGTGTTCAGCACCCCGAAAAACCCCTTAGAGAGTAGGTTTGAAAGCGATTAAACAGAGTTAATTTTTGAGCAATTTTGATGAAAAAACGCGAAAATAACCATGAAGGAAGCGTTTTATCGAAAAAAGGACTTCAGATTCGTGTTCAGCACCCCGAAAACCCCTTAGAGAGTAGGTTTGAAAGCGATTAAACAGAGTTAATTTTTGAGCAATTTTGATGAAAAAACGCGAAAATAACCATGAAGGAAGCGTTATCGAAAAAGGACTTCAGATTCGTGTTCAGCACCCCGAAAAACCCCTTAGAGAGTAGGTTTGAAAGCGATTAAACAGAGTTAATTTTTGAGCAATTTTGATGAAAAAACGCGAAAATAACCATGAAGGAAGCGTTTTATCGAAAAAAGGACTTCAGATTCGTGTTCAGCACCCCGAAAAACCCCTTAGAGAGTAGGTTTGAAAGCGATTAAACAGAGTTAATTTTTGAGCAATTTTGATGAAAAAACGCGAAAATAACCATGAAGGAAGCGTTTTATCGAAAAAAGGACTTCAGATTCGTGTTCAGCACCCCGAAAAACCCCTTAGAGAGTAGGTTTGAAAGCGATTAAACAGAGTTAATTTTTGAGCAATTTTGATGAAAAAACGCGAAAATAACCATGAAGGAAGCGTTTTATCGAAAAAAGGACTTCAGATTCGTGTTCAGCACCCCGAAAAACCCCTTAGAGAGTAGGTTTGAAAGCGATTAAACAGAGTTAATTTTTGAGCAATTTTGATGAAAAAACGCGAAAATAACCATGAAGGAAGCGTTTTATCGAAAAAGACTTCAGATTCGTGTTCAGCACCCCGAAAAACCCCTTAGAGAGTAGGTTTGAAAGCGATTAAACAGAGTTAATTTTTGAGCAATTTTGATGAAAAAACGCGAAAATAACCATGAAGGAAGCGTTTTATCGAAAAAAGGACTTCAGATTCGTGTTCAGCACCCCGAAAAACCCCTTAGAGAGTAGGTTTGAAAGCGATTAAACAGAGTTAATTTTTGAGCAATTTTGATGAAAAAACGCGAAAATAACCATGAAGGAAGCGTTTTATCGAAAAAAGGACTTCAGATTCGTGTTCAGCACCCCGAAAACCCCTTAGAGAGTAGGTTTGAAAGCGATTAAACAGAGTTAATTTTTGAGCAATTTTGATGAAAAAACGCGAAAATAACCATGAAGGAAGCGTTTTATCGAAAAAAGGACTTCAGATTCGTGTTCAGCACCCCGAAAAACCCCTTAGAGAGTAGGTTTGAAAGCGATTAAACAGAGTTAATTTTTGAGCAATTTTGATGAAAAAACGCGAAAATAACCATGAAGGAAGCGTTTTATCGAAAAAAGGACTTCAGATTCGTGTTCAGCACCCCGAAAAACCCCTTAGAGAGTAGGTTTGAAAGCGATTAAACAGAGTTAATTTTTGAGCAATTTTGATGAAAAAACGCGAAAATAACCATGAAGGAAGCGTTTTATCGAAAAAAGGACTTCAGATTCGTGTTCAGCACCCCGAAAAACCCCTTAGAGAGTAGGTTTGAAAGCGATTAAACAGAGTTAATTTTTGAGCAATTTTGATGAAAAAACGCGAAAATAACCATGAAGGAAGCGTTTTATCGAAAAAAGGACTTCAGATTCGTGTTCAGCACCCCGAAAAACCCCTTAGAGAGTAGGTTTGAAAGCGATTAAACAGAGTTAATTTTTGAGCAATTTTGATGAAAAAACGCGAAAATAACCATGAAGGAAGCGTTTTATCGAAAAAAGGACTTCAGATTCGTGTTCAGCACCCCGAAAAACCCCTTAGAGAGTAGGTTTGAAAGCGATTAAACAGAGTTAATTTTTGAGCAATTTTGATGAAAAAACGCGAAAATAACCATGAAGGAAGCGTTTTATCGAAAAAAGGACTTCAGATTCGTGTTCAGCACCCCGAAAAACCCCTTAGAGAGTAGGTTTGAAAGCGATTAAACAGAGTTAATTTTTGAGCAATTTTGATGAAAAAACGCGAAAATAACCATGAAGGAAGCGTTTTATCGAAAAAAGGACTTCAGATTCGTGTTCAGCACCCCGAAAAACCCCTTAGAGAGTAGGTTTGAAAGCGATTAAACAGAGTTAATTTTTGAGCAATTTTGATGAAAAAACGCGAAAATAACCATGAAGGAAGCGTTTTATCGAAAAAAGGACTTCAGATTCGTGTTCAGCACCCCGAAAAACCCCTTAGAGAGTAGGTTTGAAAGCGATTAAACAGAGTTAATTTTTGAGCAATTTTGATGAAAAAACGCGAAAATAACCATGAAGGAAGCGTTTTATCGAAAAAAGGACTTCAGATTCGTGTTCAGCACCCCGAAAAACCCCTTAGAGAGTAGGTTTGAAAGCGATTAAACAGAGTTAATTTTTGAGCAATTTTGATGAAAAAACGCGAAAATAACCATGAAGGAAGCGTTTTATCGAAAAAAGGACTTCAGATTCGTGTTCAGCACCCCGAAAAACCCCTTAGAGAGTAGGTTTGAAAGCGATTAAACAGAGTTAATTTTTGAGCAATTTTGATGAAAAAACGCGAAAATAACCATGAAGGAAGCGTTTTATCGAAAAAAGGACTTCAGATTCGTGTTCAGCACCCCGAAAAACCCCTTAGAGAGTAGGTTTGAAAGCGATTAAACAGAGTTAATTTTTGAGCAATTTTGATGAAAAAACGCGAAAATAACCATGAAGGAAGCGTTTTATCGAAAAAAGGACTTCAGATTCGTGTTCAGCACCCCGAAAAACCCCTTAGAGAGTAGGTTTGAAAGCGATTAAACAGAGTTAATTTTTGAGCAATTTTGATGAAAAAACGCGAAAATAACCATGAAGGAAGCGTTTTATCGAAAAAAGGACTTCAGATTCGTGTTCAGCACCCCGAAAAACCCCTTAGAGAGTAGGTTTGAAAGCGATTAAACAGAGTTAATTTTTGAGCAATTTTGATGAAAAAACGCGAAAATAACCATGAAGGAAGCGTTTTATCGAAAAAAGGACTTCAGATTCGTGTTCAGCACCCCGAAAAACCCCTTAGAGAGTAGGTTTGAAAGCGATTAAACAGAGTTAATTTTTGAGCAATTTTGATGAAAAAACGCGAAAATAACCATGAAGGAAGCGTTTTATCGAAAAAAGGACTTCAGATTCGTGTTCAGCACCCCGAAAAACCCCTTAGAGAGTAGGTTTGAAAGCGATTAAACAGAGTTAATTTTTGAGCAATTTGATGAAAAAACGCGAAAATAACCATGAAGGAAGCGTTTTATCGAAAAAAGGACTTCAGATTCGTGTTCAGCACCCCGAAAAACCCCTTAGAGAGTAGGTTTGAAAGCGATTAAACAGAGTTAATTTTTGAGCAATTTTGATGAAAAAACGCGAAAATAACCATGAAGGAAGCGTTTTATCGAAAAAAGGACTTCAGATTCGTGTTCAGCACCCCGAAAAACCCCTTAGAGAGTAGGTTTGAAAGCGATTAAACAGAGTTAATTTTTGAGCAATTTTGATGAAAAAACGCGAAAATAACCATGAAGGAAGCGTTTTATCGAAAAAAGGACTTCAGATTCGTGTTCAGCACCCCGAAAAACCCCTTAGAGAGTAGGTTTGAAAGCGATTAAACAGAGTTAATTTTTGAGCAATTTTGATGAAAAAACGCGAAAATAACCATGAAGGAAGCGTTTTATCGAAAAAAGGACTTCAGATTCGTGTTCAGCACCCCGAAAAACCCCTTAGAGAGTAGGTTTGAAAGCGATTAAACAGAGTTAATTTTTGAGCAATTTTGATGAAAAAACGCGAAAATAACCATGAAGGAAGCGTTTTATCGAAAAAAGGACTTCAGATTCGTGTTCAGCACCCCGAAAAACCCCTTAGAGAGTAGGTTTGAAAGCGATTAAACAGAGTTAATTTTTGAGCAATTTTGATGAAAAAACGCGAAAATAACCATGAAGGAAGCGTTTTATCGAAAAAAGGACTTCAGATTCGTGTTCAGCACCCCGAAAAACCCCTTAGAGAGTAGGTTTGAAAGCGATTAAACAGAGTTAATTTTTGAGCAATTTTGATGAAAAAACGCGAAAATAACCATGAAGGAAGCGTTTTATCGAAAAAAGGACTTCAGATTCGTGTTCAGCACCCCGAAAAACCCCTTAGAGAGTAGGTTTGAAAGCGATTAAACAGAGTTAATTTTTGAGCAATTTTGATGAAAAAACGCGAAAATAACCATGAAGGAAGCGTTTTATCGAAAAAAGGACTTCAGATTCGTGTTCAGCACCCCGAAAAACCCCTTAGAGAGTAGGTTTGAAAGCGATTAAACAGAGTTAATTTTTGAGCAATTTTGATGAAAAAACGCGAAAATAACCATGAAGGAAGCGTTTTATCGAAAAAAGGACTTCAGATTCGTGTTCAGCACCCCGAAAAACCCCTTAGAGAGTAGGTTTGAAAGCGATTAAACAGAGTTAATTTTTGAGCAATTTTGATGAAAAAACGCGAAAATAACCATGAAGGAAGCGTTTTATCGAAAAAAGGACTTCAGATTCGTGTTCAGCACCCCGAAAAACCCCTTAGAGAGTAGGTTTGAAAGCGATTAAACAGAGTTAATTTTTGAGCAATTTTGATGAAAAAACGCGAAAATAACCATGAAGGAAGCGTTTTATCGAAAAAAGGACTTCAGATTCGTGTTCAGCACCCCGAAAAACCCCTTAGAGAGTAGGTTTGAAAGCGATTAAACAGAGTTAATTTTTGAGCAATTTTGATGAAAAAACGCGAAAATAACCATGAAGGAAGCGTTTTATCGAAAAAAGGACTTCAGATTCGTGTTCAGCACCCCGAAAAACCCCTTAGAGAGTAGGTTTGAAAGCGATTAAACAGAGTTTATTTTTGAGCAATTTTGATGAAAAAACGCGAAAATAACCATGAAGGAAGCGTTTTATCGAAAAAAGGACTTCAGATTCGTGTTCAGCACCCCGAAAAACCCCTTAGAGAGTAGGTTTGAAAGCGATTAAACAGAGTTTATTTTTGAGCAATTTTGATGAAAAAACGCGAAAATAACCATGAAGGAAGCGTTTTATCGAAAAAAGGACTTCAGATTCGTGTTCAGCACCCCGAAAAACCCCTTAGAGAGTAGGTTTGAAAGCGATTAAACAGAGTTAATTTTTGAGCAATTTTGATGAAAAAACGCGAAAATAACCATGAATGAAGCGTTTTATCGAAAAAAGGACTTCAGATTCGTGTTCAGCACCCCGAAAAACCCCTTAGAGAGTAGGTTTGAAAGCGATTAAACAGAGTTAATTTTTGAGCAATTTTGATGAAAAAACGCGAAAATAACCATGAAGGAAGCGTTTTATCGAAAAAAGGACTTCAGATTCGTGTTCAGCACCCCGAAAAACCCCTTAGAGAGTAGGTTTGAAAGCGATTAAACAGAGTTTATTTTTGAGCAATTTTGATGAAAAAACGCGAAAATAACCATGAAGGAAGCGTTTTATCGAAAAAAGGACTTCAGATTCGTGTTCAGCACCCCGAAAAACCCCTTAGAGAGTAGGTTTGAAAGCGATTAAACAGAGTTTATTTTTGAGCAATTTTGATGAAAAAACGCGAAAATAACCATGAAGGAAGCGTTTTATCGAAAAAAGGACTTCAGATTCGTGTTCAGCACCCCGAAAAACCCCTTAGAGAGTAGGTTTGAAAGCGATTAAACAGAGTTTATTTTTGAGCAATTTTGATGAAAAAACGCGAAAATAACCATGAAGGAAGCGTTTTATCGAAAAAAGGACTTCAGATTCGTGTTCAGCACCCCGAAAAACCCCTTAGAGAGTAGGTTTGAAAGCGATTAAACAGAGTTTATTTTTGAGCAATTTTGATGAAAAAACGCGAAAATAACCATGAAGGAAGCGTTTTATCGAAAAAAGGACTTCAGATTCGTGTTCAGCACCCCGAAAAACCCCTTAGAGAGTAGGTTTGAAAGCGATTAAACAGAGTTTATTTTTGAGCAATTTTGATGAAAAAACGCGAAAATAACCATGAAGGAAGCGTTTTATCGAAAAAAGGACTTCAGATTCGTGTTCAGCACCCCGAAAAACCCCTTAGAGAGTAGGTTTGAAAGCGATTAAACAGAGTTTATTTTTGAGCAATTTTGATGAAAAAACGCGAAAATAACCATGAAGGAAGCGTTTTATCGAAAAAAGGACTTCAGATTCGTGTTCAGCACCCCGAAAAACCCCTTAGAGAGTAGGTTTGAAAGCGATTAAACAGAGTTTATTTTTGAGCAATTTTGATGAAAAAACGCGAAAATAACCATGAAGGAAGCGTTTTATCGAAAAAAGGACTTCAGATTCGTGTTCAGCACCCCGAAAAACCCCTTAGAGAGTAGGTTTGAAAGCGATTAAACAGAGTTTATTTTTGAGCAATTTTGATGAAAAAACGCGAAAATAACCATGAAGGAAGCGTTTTATCGAAAAAAGGACTTCAGATTCGTGTTCAGCACCCCGAAAAACCCCTTAGAGAGTAGGTTTGAAAGCGATTAAACAGAGTTTATTTTTGAGCAATTTTGATGAAAAAACGCGAAAATAACCATGAAGGAAGCGTTTTATCGAAAAAAGGACTTCAGATTCGTGTTCAGCACCCCGAAAAACCCCTTAGAGAGTAGGTTTGAAAGCGATTAAACAGAGTTTATTTTTGAGCAATTTTGATGAAAAAACGCGAAAATAACCATGAAGGAAGCGTTTTATCGAAAAAAGGACTTCAGATTCGTGTTCAGCACCCCGAAAAACCCCTTAGAGAGTAGGTTTGAAAGCGATTAAACAGAGTTTATTTTTGAGCAATTTTGATGAAAAAACGCGAAAATAACCATGAAGGAAGCGTTTTATCGAAAAAAGGACTTCAGATTCGTGTTCAGCACCCCGAAAAACCCCTTAGAGAGTAGGTTTGAAAGCGATTAAACAGAGTTTATTTTTGAGCAATTTTGATGAAAAAACGCGAAAATAACCATGAAGGAAGCGTTTTATCGAAAAAAGGACTTCAGATTCGTGTTCAGCACCCCGAAAAACCCCTTAGAGAGTAGGTTTGAAAGCGATTAAACAGAGTTTATTTTTGAGCAATTTTGATGAAAAAACGCGAAAATAACCATGAAGGAAGCGTTTTATCGAAAAAAGGACTTCAGATTCGTGTTCAGCACCCCGAAAAACCCCTTAGAGAGTAGGTTTGAAAGCGATTAAACAGAGTTTATTTTTGAGCAATTTTGATGAAAAAACGCGAAAATAACCATGAAGGAAGCGTTTTATCGAAAAAAGGACTTCAGATTCGTGTTCAGCACCCCGAAAAACCCCTTAGAGAGTAGGTTTGAAAGCGATTAAACAGAGTTTATTTTTGAGCAATTTTGATGAAAAAACGCGAAAATAACCATGAAGGAAGCGTTTTATCGAAAAAAGGACTTCAGATTCGTGTTCAGCACCCCGAAAAACCCCTTAGAGAGTAGGTTTGAAAGCGATTAAACAGAGTTTATTTTTGAGCAATTTTGATGAAAAAACGCGAAAATAACCATGAAGGAAGCGTTTTATCGAAAAAAGGACTTCAGATTCGTGTTCAGCACCCCGAAAAACCCCTTAGAGAGTAGGTTTGAAAGCGATTAAACAGAGTTTATTTTTGAGCAATTTTGATGAAAAAACGCGAAAATAACCATGAAGGAAGCGTTTTATCGAAAAAAGGACTTCAGATTCGTGTTCAGCACCCCGAAAAACCCCTTAGAGAGTAGGTTTGAAAGCGATTAAACAGAGTTTATTTTTGAGCAATTTTGATGAAAAAACGCGAAAATAACCATGAAGGAAGCGTTTTATCGAAAAAAGGACTTCAGATTCGTGTTCAGCACCCCGAAAAACCCCTTAGAGAGTAGGTTTGAAAGCGATTAAACAGAGTTTATTTTTGAGCAATTTTGATGAAAAAACGCGAAAATAACCATGAAGGAAGCGTTTTATCGAAAAAAGGACTTCAGATTCGTGTTCAGCACCCCGAAAAACCCCTTAGAGAGTAGGTTTGAAAGCGATTAAACAGAGTTTATTTTTGAGCAATTTTGATGAAAAAACGCGAAAATAACCATGAAGGAAGCGTTTTATCGAAAAAAGGACTTCAGATTCGTGTTCAGCACCCCGAAAAACCCCTTAGAGAGTAGGTTTGAAAGCGATTAAACAGAGTTTATTTTTGAGCAATTTTGATGAAAAAACGCGAAAATAACCATGAAGGAAGCGTTTTATCGAAAAAAGGACTTCAGATTCGTGTTCAGCACCCCGAAAAACCCCTTAGAGAGTAGGTTTGAAAGCGATTAAACAGAGTTTATTTTTGAGCAATTTTGATGAAAAAACGCGAAAATAACCATGAAGGAAGCGTTTTATCGAAAAAAGGACTTCAGATTCGTGTTCAGCACCCCGAAAAACCCCTTAGAGAGTAGGTTTGAAAGCGATTAAACAGAGTTTATTTTTGAGCAATTTTGATGAAAAAACGCGAAAATAACCATGAAGGAAGCGTTTTATCGAAAAAAGGACTTCAGATTCGTGTTCAGCACCCCGAAAAACCCCTTAGAGAGTAGGTTTGAAAGCGATTAAACAGAGTTTATTTTTGAGCAATTTTGATGAAAAAACGCGAAAATAACCATGAAGGAAGCGTTTTATCGAAAAAAGGACTTCAGATTCGTGTTCAGCACCCCGAAAAACCCCTTAGAGAGTAGGTTTGAAAGCGATTAAACAGAGTTTATTTTTGAGCAATTTTGATGAAAAAACGCGAAAATAACCATGAAGGAAGCGTTTTATCGAAAAAAGGACTTCAGATTCGTGTTCAGCACCCCGAAAAACCCCTTAGAGAGTAGGTTTGAAAGCGATTAAACAGAGTTTATTTTTGAGCAATTTTGATGAAAAAACGCGAAAATAACCATGAAGGAAGCGTTTTATCGAAAAAAGGACTTCAGATTCGTGTTCAGCACCCCGAAAAACCCCTTAGAGAGTAGGTTTGAAAGCGATTAAACAGAGTTTATTTTTGAGCAATTTTGATGAAAAAACGCGAAAATAACCATGAAGGAAGCGTTTTATCGAAAAAAGGACTTCAGATTCGTGTTCAGCACCCCGAAAAACCCCTTAGAGAGTAGGTTTGAAAGCGATTAAACAGAGTTTATTTTTGAGCAATTTTGATGAAAAAACGCGAAAATAACCATGAAGGAAGCGTTTTATCGAAAAAAGGACTTCAGATTCGTGTTCAGCACCCCGAAAAACCCCTTAGAGAGTAGGTTTGAAAGCGATTAAACAGAGTTTATTTTTGAGCAATTTTGATGAAAAAACGCGAAAATAACCATGAAGGAAGCGTTTTATCGAAAAAAGGACTTCAGATTCGTGTTCAGCACCCCGAAAAACCCCTTAGAGAGTAGGTTTGAAAGCGATTAAACAGAGTTTATTTTTGAGCAATTTTGATGAAAAAACGCGAAAATAACCATGAAGGAAGCGTTTTATCGAAAAAAGGACTTCAGATTCGTGTTCAGCACCCCGAAAAACCCCTTAGAGAGTAGGTTTGAAAGCGATTAAACAGAGTTTATTTTTGAGCAATTTTGATGAAAAAACGCGAAAATAACCATGAAGGAAGCGTTTTATCGAAAAAAGGACTTCAGATTCGTGTTCAGCACCCCGAAAAACCCCTTAGAGAGTAGGTTTGAAAGCGATTAAACAGAGTTTATTTTTGAGCAATTTTGATGAAAAAACGCGAAAATAACCATGAAGGAAGCGTTTTATCGAAAAAAGGACTTCAGATTCGTGTTCAGCACCCCGAAAAACCCCTTAGAGAGTAGGTTTGAAAGCGATTAAACAGAGTTTATTTTTGAGCAATTTTGATGAAAAAACGCGAAAATAACCATGAAGGAAGCGTTTTATCGAAAAAAGGACTTCAGATTCGTGTTCAGCACCCCGAAAAACCCCTTAGAGAGTAGGTTTGAAAGCGATTAAACAGAGTTTATTTTTGAGCAATTTTGATGAAAAAACGCGAAAATAACCATGAAGGAAGCGTTTTATCGAAAAAAGGACTTCAGATTCGTGTTCAGCACCCCGAAAAACCCCTTAGAGAGTAGGTTTGAAAGCGATTAAACAGAGTTTATTTTTGAGCAATTTTGATGAAAAAACGCGAAAATAACCATGAAGGAAGCGTTTTATCGAAAAAAGGACTTCAGATTCGTGTTCAGCACCCCGAAAAAACCATGAAGGAAGTGTTTTATCGAAAAAAGGACTTCAGATTCGTGTTCAGGCACCCCGAAAGAAAAAAGGACTTCAGATTCGTGTTCAGCACCCCGAAAAACCCCTTAGAGAGTAGGTTTGAAAGCGATTAAACAGAGTTAATTTTTGAGCAATTTTGATGAAAAAACGCGAAAATAACCATGAAGGAAGCGTTTTATCGAAAAAAGGACTTCAGATTCGTGTTCAGCACCCCGAAAAACCCCTTAGAGAGTAGGTTTGAAAGCGATTAAACAGAGTTTATTTTTGAGCAATTTTGATGAAAAACGCGAAAATAACCATGAAGGAAGCGTTTTATCGAAAAAAGGACTTCAGATTCGTGTTCAGCACCCCGAAAAACCCCTTAAGT
>JAVIWC010000305.1:0-17308 GCA_031894815.1 Creontiades dilutus
CGGAAGCAAAAGGAATAAAACGAGAATATAAAAACATACTGGTAGATAATGACATCACAGGGATGTCCCTTGTACGTCCCTAGACCAAATTGAAGGTAGACCAAAAAGGCAGGGAAAATGGCTGGGAAACCTGGGAAAATGGGAAAACTCGTTTGAAGAAATAAGCAGCGAGGTGCCTTCAGCTGATCAGTGTGTCAATATATCTTGTGTTAGTAACGATTCTAGATGCCATACAAAGAGTTTCCTATCCGTAATCCAGTATAAAGAAAGTATTTACCCGCAAGGTCCCTTCATGTGATCAGTGTGTCTCCATACCTTATATTAGTACCGATTCTAGATGCCATACAAAGAGTTTCCTATCCGTAATTAAGTACAGTAGATAGATAAAGAAAGTATTCAGACCGCAAGGTCCCCCTTCAGTTGATCAGCGTGTCTCCATACCATGTAATCATGCCTGTTCTAGCTGTCACAATTAGAGTGTCCAAAATCCTACGTGACAGCTGGTACTACAACCACTAGAATCAATAGCTCTAACAGTCAAAATACCAAATAACGCAACGGATATCTCCGACGAGGCCAAACTGACGAAAGAGCTTAAATAAGGCAGCGTTTATCAACTATGTCCTCAGTACAACGATAAGAGGAACTGGATTTCATTTCTTTCCTATGTTGACGAATTAAACTAAAGAACACCTGAATGGCAACCACCAATTCAATTGTCGGTGTACTCGTGAAAAATGAGTCAACGCAAAATTCATTCACACGTATCAAGATTTATAAGCTAAGGATAGTTATCATGTTTATTATTCAATTGGCTTGCGCTGGCTTAAGCTTTGGATGTGCGCCTTCTGTGAGGATACCACGTAAATCTGCTTCTCTGTACTATTTGATTGATAGTTGATCATATTTGTGTGGAAATTCAATAATCGCTCTATCCTGTGAAACGCGCACAATCCAAAGCTTAGTAGAAATTCAAATTATGAACGCAAGCCAATTGAATAAGGTGAAAGAGGAGCTTTTTTATTTGAACCTCGACCCCCCCCCCCCCCCACACACAATAAAAACATCCATAATTTATCAAGTCCTTTAGCGCTCGTATTGCGTTAAAACTTCCCCAAACCCAAATTTAAACGATGTAGCCAAAGGTAGACTGATGTAGAGGAGGCACACAAATATGATCAACTGATCAATCCAACGTGCTCTATGCATATCTCCTGAAATTCAATAATCGCTCTATCACCTGTGAAACACGCACACTCCGAAGCTTAGTACAGATTCAAATCATGAACGCAAGCCAATTGAATAATAAACCCGAGCGAAAGAATACTTATTTACCCCAGTAATAATATTGAATAATAATCCCCAGTAATAATATTTACCTATATATTATCAGCGTTTCATACATATCAGTGCTTCAACCCGTGTATCGGCTATAAACTACAAGTATCCACATCGGCTATCACTCCAGTAACCACATTCACTACAACTCGACGCTATCGGCATCCCTAGGTTACAAACAAACAATAATAAACCAAAAAACGCAAATGTTGACACCATAAATCGGTCCATACATCGGGAATGGTTTGACCTACGGACCTGGGGAGGGACTCATTCGATTCCTAGAGGTATGTTCTTCAAATAGGTAAATTTAGGCCGATTCGACTTGTTTTGAGGTTTTTAGGGATTTTACAAAACTTTTACAGCCCTTAAAGGGCAAAATTGAGTGAGAGAGCTGGCTCAAGAATTGGGGCGTCGTCGGGCCAAGACGGATTTTTCCTGAAAATTTCAGATTTTTTGCTCCAGCCGTTTCGGAGATATCGTGCGTACGGCGGACGGATAAACCATGAAATTTTCAATTTTTTTTTGGCGATTACAATGGTTTATTATTGAATAATAAAAATAATATAAATATCAACTATTGGCTATGTATGTTGATTAATGATAATGACAATCATTTGATTGGTCTATTCTCTTGTATTTTAAGTGGAGTTTTTCGTTAAAGTTTGTTGAATATTCTCAAAATTCTTCAAATTTTAATTTTCATAGTGCTTATATCAGATATTCTCTCTCTCTCTCTCTCTCTCTCTCTCTCTCTCTCTCTCTCTCTCTCTCTCTCTCTCTCTCTCTCTCTCTCTCTCTCTCTCTCTCTCTCTCTCTCTCTCTCTCTCTTTTCTTTATTTTTTCTCTGCCTCTCGAGGTTGGCAGCAGTGAGCATAAATACTTCAAAAGCCAAACGATTTGGCAGGCAGCTAGGGATTTTTCGAGGGGGCGGCGGGTTTACGTTGGCGCCTCTGATTTTTCTTTCTTCGCGGTCGGTGAAATTCCGAGGCCTCCGGCGGGGCGTGTCAAGGTCGGGTCAAGTCGAAACCCCCGCGGCTCGCACGACATCCCCGTGGAGACCTTTCGCTTCTTCGCCATCGAAGGTTGAGAAATCCGTTCTCGTACAAGAACTGGGAAATGTCAACATGGAACACGCTTTTGTCACTACCCTCAGCCGATAAACGGTGCTAACTTCACAAAATTACAAATTAACTAAGATTTATTGTTAATCAACGTATATTTGATCTGATTCCTATAACAGATGGAGCCTCTCTACGGAAATAATTGGTCTATGTTTAGACAAGGTCAGTGGGAGAAGTTCACCAGCTCACTCCGTGAATTAATGGGACCTGCAGTTCACTCCCTAAGTGAATGCGACCTGCAGGTCGCTCCGATGTTCACCAGTTCACTCCGTGGATGAATGAGACTTGCAGTTTGCTCCGCAAATCACTTTGAGAATGATGTACGCTTCGTGTACAGTCAGGGTTCGGTAGATGACAGACGTCTACTGTACTCCTTACATAAGTACCTCTGAGTAAAACAATGATGGGTACCAAAACGAGGTCATTTTCCGAGTCCTCATGAATAAATTTTATTTGAATAGTAGAACCTGCTGTAAAGGAACGGCGACCTGCCCAGGTTGCTGGGTGGGGAGAGTGAACGGTTATCTTGAGCCAAGACTCTTCAGCAAGAGACGGTTGCGTCCTGCAGGTCTCGAACTTCACTTGCCACGAAAAGTTCGCGACCGTCTGAGTAGTTTGAATGTCGGCTTCGGGGAGCCATGCTATCGCAACTGACTTGCGATGAACTGCAGGTCTTCCTTCCGCAGGTCATTTGGGACAAGTTCACTTGAAAGAGAAGTTCTTTGGGACAAGGTCACTCACTCATCACCCACCTCAATTAGACGTAGTTCAGAGGGAGTTCTAAAACCCTGGAAAGTCTAAAAAAAAAAAAAAAAAAAAAACAGACAAGGGAAGTCTGGAATTAAATTGAAAGAAAACTTTGATTCTGTGAAAGTTGGGAAACTTGAAAAAGTCGGAAAATTGTATACTCTTTTTTAGGGGTTACAAAAGATTGCTTTTGCTTTCGAGTCTACTAAAGTAGCGGAAGCTTTGTTTTCACTTTCCGAATGTGAAAATTTTTTTGTCTCCAAAATCAAAAATTCCACTCGCATTTTGCGTTTTAGACCTTTCTGAACAATTTTGGTTCCGTGTCTGTCTGTGTGTCTGTCTGTCTGTCTGTCTGTCAGCAAATCCTTGTTACGGGCAAAACTACACGAAGTTATTGTCCGATTTTGATGACATTTTCAGGGATTGTGCGGGTTGGGGTGTAGATGGTCGCCTATAGGTTTCATGACCCCCGGATCTATGGTAGCCTCTGCGCATGCGCAAACGTGAAATCCTTGTTACGCGCATAACTCCGAGAGTTCTTGATCAATTTCGATGAAATTTTCAGGGATTGTTTAGTTTGATGTGTAGATGGTCCCCTATGAGTTTCATGATCTCCGGATCAATAGTAGCCTCTGCGCATGCGCAAACGTGAAATCCTTGTTACGCGCAGAACTCCGAGAGTTCTTGACCAATTTTGATGACATTTTCAGGGATTGTTCGTGTTGGTGTAGATGGTCCCCTATAGGTTTCATGACCCCCGAATCAATAGTAGCCTCTGCGCACGCGCAAACGTGAAATCCTTGTTACACGCATAACTCCGGGAGTTCTTGACCAATTTCAATGAAATTTTCAGGGATTGTGCGGGTTAGGGGTCCCCTATAGGTTTCATGACCCCCGGATCAATGGTAGCCTCTGCGCATGCGCAAACGTGAAATAATTGCCACAAGCATAACACCGGGAGTTCTTGACCGATTTCGATGAACTTTTCAGGGATTGTTCTGACTTATTAGGTATACTTTATATTTTGTTCAATAGTTGAACATGCCTACCTTTATTTTCTCAAGTTACGCTCCTGCATAACAATAAATTTACCCTAATTCAACATTTACTTCGCCTAATTGAACGAAGTTCTTTAGTCAATAATAATTTTCAATGATCTATACAGTCGGTTGCAAACTAGTTGTAGAATCAACTCCCTGAATTTGGCAGATTTGGCTCTTTAGTGAACAGATATAAACTCAGTAAAGAATATCTCCGTACAACCCAGAAATGTTTAATTTTTTTAATTATCCAAGCAGGCTTATTCGGACGTCTAGGTTCCAGCTGGGTTATAACACATCATTTTTCTGATTAGGAATCTCGAACACAAGAGCCATTTGTTTCAGAAAAGGGGAAGAACAAAGTCTCCACAAACGAACTGGAGTACATGTGAATCAGTACAGGATCAATCAAAACTCTTCACCCCCCCAGCAATAGCAACTCCCAGAGGTCTAGAATCATAAAAACTACAGGATCAAAATTTTTTCCGGTCACGGTCATGGACGTCTCACAATACAGGGAAATCTAATACAATTGATCCAGGTTAGTGAGGGTCAATACAAACATGAGAAAAACGCTGCAAATTCTTTCACTGGGGTTTATTATTCAATTGGCTTGCTTCCATGATTTGAATTTCCACTGAGCTTTGGAGTGTGCGTGTTTCACAAGAGATAGAGCGATTATTGAATTTCAGGAAACACACAAATATGATCAACTGATCAATCCAAATAGGTATTTTGGTTGAGAACCGATTTACGTGCTCTATGCATATCTCCTGAAATTCAATAATCGCTCTATCACCTGTGAAACACGCACACTCCAAAGCTTGGTAGAAATTCAAATCATGAACGCAAGCCAATTGACTAATAAACCCCAGTGTGAAAGAATTTGCAGCGTTTCATGCATATCAGAATGCTTCAACTCGTGTATCGGCTACAAAGCCTCTTAGGAGATCACTCCAGCATCCACATTACTACATCACTAGGTTACTGCTTTCAAAACAAAACGCTGCAAATTCTTTCACTGGGGTTTATTATTCAATTGGCTTGCGTTCATGATTTGAATTTATACTAAGCTTTGGAGTGTGCGTGTTTCACAAGTGTAGAGCGATTATCGAATTTCAGGAGGCACACGAATATGATCAACTGATCAATCCAAATAGGTATTTTGGTTGAGAACAGATTTACGTGCTCTATGCATATCTCCTGAAATAAATATACCCCAGTGAAAGAATTTGCAGGGCTTTGTGAGTAGAGTAGAAAGTCGAAGTTTGGTTTTTGGCAACATGAAAACCCTAAGAATTTCCTTCTTAAAGAACAATCGCTTTGAGTCAGTGACTATTTCACACATGTATCACAAATAGATGATTATTATACTTTTTATAATGTTTTTATATTATTTATCTATTAAATTATGTAAAATAAAACAGAGTTATTATACATTTTCATTGCGCGTTTGTGTCTATTGTTTAGAAAAACCTCAGGGTTCCAACATAGATTAGAGGATAGTCAAATATAAACCTCTATATAAATGTATTACTTTTATGATGTGATTATTATATGACGTGCAAATATACGAAATTCGAAAAATGGTTAATTTTACACATTTAAGTACCGAAAATGAAAAATTGCCTATGCAACCTACAAATATGGGATTCTAGATCAGTGGAGGGGAGCTTGTAAACAGAGATGAAAGCTATGGCTAACAAGGGTTTACGTGAGCACATTGTTTATAAACGGTACTTACTAAGCCTAACCAACTCCCTGGAAAAATCTGTAGATTCAACCAGAGCACCAGAGAGGCTAGTGCTTACCAAGGTGGTAGGTACACGAATGACCCCCTCAGGCGGACGGAAAAGTGGTGATGCCGGGATAACAAAGGGCGGAAGGAGCCCACCCGAAGGTTAGTTGAAGGAGTCTTGAGCGCGGGGGGGGGGGGGGGGGGGTCGGTCGCTAAGAACTGGATTGTACTCCTGTTGTTAATAATTTAAATAGTAATAAGTGATAACATGTTGTTTCGCTCGGTAAAAGCGCAATGTGTTGGGTGCGTACGATCTTCCTGGCCTGAATATCACACGTTAACAGGGTAACCACATTTCTTCACGGCAAAGTTCCCATTACTGTTATTTTTGTCGTACTTTGAAAAATGCTAAAAGCCGAAATATGAAAATTAGCGTTGTTTTGTGAATTATAGTTGCTGAAAGTTATATATATATTAACCAGGGTGTTTGAACTTAGCAGATAAACAATGCGCTATCAATGCGGGACCCGGCGAAAACTCCAGCTGTCTCTATCTCACCTCCCACCACGCTACGGCATCGCTACCCACGACCGCAATATCCGCCGCTCCTAATCTCACTGGGCCCCTCAACCTCGGCTTTACTACTTCGTTTTTAAGAGTCGTTCAAAAAAAAAAAAAATGAAACCCGAGTAACTGATAAGTACCATTGTTTGGGAAAACGTGACCGCGCATTGTCGCCGAAAGTGATAAGGTTTGAAAGTGAATTTAAAGTTTTAAAGGTTCAAAAGCGCTCGAACAGAGTACCTAGTTACTTCGGTCGTTTTGGGCGAGTTAATTCGTTGTGTTGTGGAATTCTTTTAGTGTTTGTGCGAAAAGTTCTTCGTTGAGTTTCCGTATCTCTTCGACATGGATGAGTCAAGCATGGACGATGTGAGTATTGCAGGTCACAACATGTCACGCATACATTGACAGACTTGAATTTGCCAAAATGATGTAGGTAACTTAAAATACCCCTTATATCGCATTTCGATGTTTTGTTGCACTGCTGCAATTCATCATCAACTTTTAAAAGATTTTAAAAGGCACAAAAATGAAGGAGGCAACTTCTAACCTTGTAGTTCTTGTAGTCCACTAAAAATCAATACAGTGATAGTACTGCAAAACGTGCTCTGGTGTGAGTGCCAACATTTTAGGTTATTTTCAAGATGTTATAAAGAAAACGCGGTGTTCTTAAAATGTTTACCTGGATCTTTTAATTATTTAATTATTGTTAACCGTGTTAAAGATTGTAATTATTCAAACAGGTCTAAATGAAGAAACTTGAATATTACAATGGTATTTCAAGAGCAAAGTAGATATGTGCACATTCTGTTCTGTCAACATAGAATGAGTCATTAATGATGCTTCAAATGAATGCAGAAAGGAACCCCCCACGTTCACTTTAAGTAAGAAGGAAACAATAATGATTTTACTGGTCAAAAATAATTTATAAAACAGCGTTCAAGAAAGTGAAAGTAAAATGTGGTGAAAGTAGTTGAAAATGCTGAAGAAATTGGATTTTGGCTGAGTTTTGGTGTAATGAATCAACGAATCAATACTGAAGAGGCTTTGTAACCAGTTTTGACTTGTTTGGAAGTGTTTTTGGATGTTTCAACGTGACAACTATTTGCCGATCTCATGATTTTTCAACGAAGAACGTTTTTTGACTTGTAGTAAATCACCTAAGCGAACTCAAGTTGACTTTACAAGTGATTGGTTTGAGTTTAGGCACCTAGAGGAAGACATAGTCACAAGTTAGCATTACTTGGATTTATAGATCAAAGGATCAATAGACGTAGTACACAATTAAACGCGTTTGTAGCCCGTTTTTACAAAATCTACGCTTTCGTTTATCGGAATTTTTCATTTTACTCCACGTCACGTCTGATTCCAATAGTAAAGCTCAAAATATCATATGATTTAGCCAAAATTGGTAATAGATTGAAATTACGTCATTGTTAATGTCACTGCGGACGTGGACACTGACGAGGTTCTTCTCTTTTGACGCCATTTGTGGTGTGTCGTTCCAACTACAAATCATCCTGTACACTCCATATTGTTCCTTTTTGGAAAGCTCTAAACTTAATCTATCGTTTGATTGAATAAAATGAAGCGAGTCACTTTACTATTTACTGCAGCAACTCATCATCTTAAACGGTTTGTAACAATAACAAATTACAAAATTTAAAGGATTACCCTAGCAAAATGTTAGTTCGTCCAAAGTGAAAGTTATGACACTTCTGAAGTCAACTGTTGCATTTTGACTTGTTTTTAAATGCAAACTCTAAAAACTTCAAGTGTTTTGTTCAATATGGGGTTAGCATTGGTCTGTCAACCTGAAAATGTTACTCATGTTACGATAGTAATCTCTTGAAGTTATTACATATTCGTTGAAAATGTATTTGCCCAATCACTGGGCTGGAAGTAGTTTTCATAATTTCTCTCCAAACTTGCGAATTTCAACAAAACATATTGGAAATTGAGAGTGTTACAAGCACGTAGATAAATGCAGTGATCAGTGGATTGGATTTCTACTCCAACGTTGTTAGATAACTACATCCTGAAGCCAATGGACTTTTTATCAAATCAAATCTTATTAAGGGAAGAAGTTTGCATTGCCGCATGGGCAAAGTTATGAAGAGGTGATGGAATTAAGCAGTTGCTCCTTCGAAGTGTGGAGGCGATGTGTCTGCAACACCATGAGGGTACTCCTGAAGCTACGAAGCTTCAGGTTGATACTCTGGTTTAATATTCATATCCGAACTTGATATTTCGCACTTGGAGGCAATGGAAACGGTGGAAAAACTTTGAAACTTAACTGGCTGTGGAAGATTTCAGGAAAACAACTCCTTGGAAGTTACCAGGAAGACAGAGCATATTTCGCGATCTAAACCGAAAATGAACGAATCATCACGTGCCTTCAAGATGTGGTAATTTGAATCTCAACCTTGAATAACATAAGGGGACATAACCAGTTATCATCCACTGCCATATGAATCGAGCATTAAACCTTGAACGACAATCGTGGAAGTTCCTAGGGGGGCTGTCAAATTTGCGCATGCGCGTAGTCACAGTGTGTTCTCATCGTCATGCACCACCGTCCAGTAAGTGACCCACTTGATCATTACACATAACTCATTTTTCGACCTGTCATTCACATAAAACACCGAATGTCAGTAAGCAAATTTACTACAAACGAGACAGACCATGATCGCTTACAAGATTTTCGCGGGGTTCAAAGTGGTGACTATTATTTAGTTCTCTCCAAAATCTTGGGTTTAACGTACTTACTTTTTGTTCAAACAATGGCTTCTTGATTTCTTTAGTATGGAGGATGACAGTTCGGATTACGATTCCATGGAAACTGTCGACCTACAGTTGTTGAGTTATGTAAGTAACAAACATTTCTTTTTTTGTAAGATGTTGAAGAAACCCCTCGGCATAAGCTGAGCTAAGCGTCATCTAAGTGTAACTGTATGGATTCTACCTAATGCTTTTTTACCTGGAGTGATTGAAGATTAGTTTGTGTCTATCGAATGAGTATAGACATGAGTATAGATCTCTTCAAGTGCAGGCGAGAATATTTTCTCCATTCAACAGTTTGTGCAAAAATACCAGCTTTGCCACACAACGTCAGCTCTCCAAAGGCAGAAGGTGACACACCACCATAAAGGCAGCATAATCAACTTCATCCTAAGTGGTCCGAAGCTTAAAGTCAATATAGCGAAGAAATTTATGCTGGACTGGTTACAGAGCATGCCTGTGGACTGCATACGATGGCGACCATATGGGAGAGGCATACTTCAATAGTGGCAATAGATTACCAGCAGGATCACCTGTAGTTGCCCGGGTTGGTGCTATAAAATAGGAAGGGGTCCACACTCATCAATTAGCATTCTAACCCCCCCCCCCCCCCCTGAAAATTTCATGGTCTACGCTTCAAAGGGTGTAGAATCCGAATCTGCAATAAAATTTTTCCGTCCGTCCGCCGTACGCACGATTTCTCCAAAACGGCTGGAGCCGAAGATCTGCAATTTTCAGGAAAAATCCATGTTGGTCCAACGACGCCCCAATTCTTGAGCCAGCTCTCTCACTTAATTTAAAGTGCCCTTTAAGGGTTGTCAAAGTTTTGTAAAATCCCTAAAACCTAAAAAAAAAAAAAAAAAAAAAAAGTCGAAGCGCCCTAAATTTGGGCTCTTTTTGAAGAACATTCCATGAGAAATCGAATGAGCCTCTCCCCGGGTCTGTAGCTCAAACCATTCCCGATGTATGGCCCGATTTATGCTGCCAACATTCGAGTTATTTTGGTTTATTATTGTTTTTGTTTTGATCATAGTAACCTAGTGACGTAGTGATGTAGTAATGTGGATACTGGAGTGAACTCCTAAAAGGGTTTATAGCCGATACACGGGTTGAAGCATTCCCGTAAATGTAGGTAAAACGCTACAAATTCTTTCACTGGGGTTTATTCAATGTTATTCATTTGGCTTGCGTTCATGATTTGAATTTCTACTAAGCTTTGGAGTGTGCGTGTTTCACAGGGGATAGAACGATCATTGAATTTCAGGAGATGTGCATAGAGCACGTAAATCTGTTCTCAACCAAAATACCTATTTGGATTGTTCAGTTGATCATATTTGTGTGCCTCCTGAAATTCAATAATCGCTGTATCACCTGCGAAACACTCCAAAGCTTAGTAGAAATTCAAATCATGAACGCAAGCCAATTGAACAATAAACCCCAGTGAGAGAATTTGCAGCGTTTTTTCCTCTATTTCCATATTTCGATACTTGCCCGTAAAAATGCAAACGATTGACCACACTAGATGCAGATTTCTAGTGGTGAAAGATTTTTTTTAACTGGTGGACTCCGTAGTTTTGAGTTGAACAATAATAAACAAAAAATAGGGGAAGGGAATCGATTTCGCTACCTGTGAGCTACTCTAATTAAAATAAATAAAGCTGGGGAGACCTCGTTATAAATAGTATATTTGTATAATATCCACTATGCTCCGGGGCAGACGCCGGCCACTCATTCTAGAGATACAAAACAACTTACGTAATAATGGTAATTAACCTCATGCCCCAAAAGTGTTGTGTTATTTCGTTGCTTAAGATTTCAAGTTTATTTTCCCAAGTCTGATCAAGATTGAATTAATTTCCAATGTTCCCCTGCCAACTCAGCGAATGATTTAAGATGGGAAAGTTGTTGTAAGAAGAGTAGAGTTTCTATTTGTTCTGATGATGGATATGAACACATTACGAAATTTAAATCCGTTAACATGAATAGTGATAGCTTATTGCATTAATATCAAACCACACACTTACAACTTTCGACCAAAATTAGTGTAACTGTTCCCTCACTCTTAAATTTGCTATTGAAAAAGATCGAAACTCGTTTCTCGAGGAAATAATGAACTATGAACATATTCTTTAAACAATTTAGAGTGCATTTCAGTTTTAAGGTATCAAAAACACCAATTATCCTTTGAAATTTATCTAAATTTTGAGTGACCATATGGTTTGAAAGCGGGGGCAGCTACTGAACTACCTCCAGATTAATTGGATTAGTGAATTGAACATTTGTCGCGAGGCTTCACACAAATTTCCCTAGATGTTAACTTACATTTCCTTGTGTTACCAAATAGTAATGGTTATTGATGATATCTTTTTGCTTTTTGATATCTAAATTCAGGCGATGATTTACCAGAAATACGATTTACATGTTGAATTTAAAGTTCTTGATGCTATCCAAGTTTGTCCACTGCTGCCCGTTCATATTCCATGAAGTTCAGAAAAGAATAAAAGGCCAATTCAACCGCAGTGAATAATTAAATTCGTTCCGAGAATAAGTTAATTAGGAACGAAGCTGCCTCAGGAAGAAAGTTTCTCAGGTGGTAGCGGTTAGTTGGTGAGGTTGAACTGCTAGCCTGCAGGAACTATCTATCTCAATACTAATTAATATTATAAAGAGGGAACATTGGATTTTGTTTAGTTATTTTCAATTTGACTGAGAAAAAATACAATCCTCCTCAAAATTTGTTTACGTTTCAAGAAACATAGATTCAAAAAATCTTTTCTCCGAACGTCAATGTGAATCACTGCGTGTATCACTGCATTCAGAAGAAATAACTGACAGTTTGGTGGTGGTGGTAGTTGATAAGATTGTTCCATTTTTCTAAGCTTTTCACAAACTAATAATGAGCGATGAACCAATTTATTTTGTCGATTAAAAAATAAATAAAAACTTCAGGTTTTGAGGTAGCAAAACACCAATGAACTGAAGAAAAAAGTGAAATTAATGTCGATTATTACAAACAGCCTATTTTATACTTTCTGGGCAGTTTTTATCACTTTTGCATTCAGAAGAAATACAACATTGATAGCTTTTTTGTGGTAGTTGAATAGAAGTTGAAGGACAACACCTACCTATTTCAATTGAGCTTATTATCGGAAGCAAGTCAATAACCAATAACCTTCTCAGTGGATGAAAGCCTAATTTGATTAAATTTTGATGAAACGTTAATGACTAAAACAGACAAAACCGACAAAAGGTAATGTGACCCTCATATTATTTTAATTTCTTTTTATAACATGAGATTCGGAATTGGTAGCTGCTGGAGTATTTAGTTGGGTTGGAAAGCATACGGAAGGTATTCATTTACCCTATTACAATTTATGACAAGAAGGGATAAACGTCAATTTTCTTTTGGCTAATACCAAAATTTGCGTGAGTTGTAACGATTTGAAAGTGATATTTCATGCTGATTCTCACTCAGGTCTGGTAATGACACATCTAGGTACCAAGTCGATCCCTGCTTGGGGAACCATACGGAAGAAATCCGTTTATCCGATTACAATTTATGATGGGAGGTGTTAAACGCTAATTTACTTTTGAGAAATACGAAAATTTGTGTGTAATTGTGGTTTGAAAGGAAGAATTCATGCGGATTCTCACTCAGGTTTGATAATGGAACATATAGGTGCCAAGTCGATCTTTGCTTGGGGAACCATACAGAAGTGATTCATTTATCCGATTACAATTTATGATGGGAGGGGATATATGCAAATTTTCTTTTATGACAAACGCCAAAATTTATATTAATTGTAACGATTTGAAAGTGATATTTCATGCTGATTCTCACTGAGGTCTGATAATGGAACATCTAGGTATCAAGTCTACGGAAGATCGTTTATGATTACAATTTATGATGGGTGTTAAACGCCTTTTGGAAAATACGAAAATTTGTGTGTAATTGTGGTTTGAATTTATCCTGATAATGGAACATCTAGGTACCAAGTCGATCTTTGCTTGGGGAACCATACAGAAGTGATTCATATATCCGATTACAATTTATGATGAGAGGGGATAAATGCAAATTTTCTCTTACGACGAACGCCAAAATTTATGTGAATTGTAACGATTTGAAAGTGATATTTCATGCTGATTCTCACTCGGGTCTGAAAATGGAACATCTAGGTACCAAGCCGATCTCTGCTTGGGGAACCATATGGAAGTAATTCATTGATCCGATTACAATTTATGATGGGAGGGGCTAAACGCTAATTTACTTTTGACAAAGACCAAAATTTGTGTCTAATGGTGGTTTGAAAAGAAGAATTCATGCTGATTCTCGATCAGGTCTGGTAATGGAATATCTATGGACCAAGTCGATTCCTTGAAAAATTCAAGAAAGGCGTAAATTCTCCGAATCATTCGATCCTTCCTATCGCTACCTTCTCCTGAAAGGAAGTAACTTACCCTGAATTACATCCACTTTGTTGTACCCAACAACGCCAGCAGAAACCCAATTACATAGATGGACTTCGGTTGAGACGATGTTTTTAGACTGGGGAAAAGAGAAGAGAGAAAAAAAAAGAATGAAAGCGTGAGGAAAAGGCCGCAGTGAAAAGGTGAGGTAGGATATAGCGAGGTAGTGGAAATAAGGGGTCTCTTGTCCGCCCACGCACCGTCAAGTTATTTTGAGAGGTCATCTCCTGTTGATCCGGTACACGGAGAAGGGATTCTTCTTCGTGTCTTCACTGTGGGCAGATTGATGGCGAGCGAACCAATTTCACGGCGAGTGCGATTCAAAAGTAATTCGCACGGTATGATTTTATTGCGAGCGATAAATAACTTGAAACATCACCAAATTCGGAGGTTTCCTTGTACCTGCTGTTCCGTTTTTTCTTCATTGTTTTCAAAAATTGAATCTTCTTGATTGACCAACAAAAAATGTTTAACCCCATCAAAATTTTTCGGTTCACGTATCTAGATACGTAGAGATTCAAAAGTCGAATTTAAAAACCCGTCCACCAAGAGCTTTTTTCCGAAACTGCTGGACTGAACTTGATGCAACTTGTATAAAAAAACCACGTGAAGGCCGACGATGAACCTTGTACTTTGTACATTGAAAGGACTGAAATATTTTTAAAAAATCACTGTAACATTAACGTTCTAACCCTTATTGACCGAAAGTTCCCAATCGGACCGCATTACAAATGTTAATATTTTTCTCCACATGGGGGAAATCGCCTAGTAAATTGTGTGGGTAGGGTGTTAACGTAAGTTGATAAAATCAAAATATTGAAAAGTCTCACAATAACATTTTTAACGTTGCCAACACACTAATTTCTGTCTCATCAAAGGTGCTGAACGTTCCTCTTAGGACAATAGAACAACCTGAAAACGAAGAAACATAATTTACTGAACTTATACAAAATGCCGCGTGGCGTTCTACCCCTGCAGTAACTGAATCATTTCGGGGCAATACAGTTAACTACCCAGTTATTGTTAGGGAATAACTGAGGAAAAAACGTAAAGCAAGGAAAAGATGGCAAGTCACCCGGTTCCCTGGCGACAAAACAGAACTTAACAGACTCGCAAAAAAATTGGGTTTGCTTAAAGATGAAATAGAGCAAGAAACGCTATCTAAAAATCAAAACTTTGACAGCAGATAAAACCACAGACTACTCTCTCTACAAAGCAGCCAAAGGATGAAAAGGTCAAGAAAGCCTCTAGCACCCATCAGGGGATGGAAATAATTGGGCGCGAAACGCAAAAAGCTACCACATTCGCGAATTACCTTTCCCAGACCTTCTCCCCCTTGCAGCAATTAACGAACGAAGAAATTCTAAATGCACAACACAGAATAGATATTAATCCTATAAAACCAGTCAAATTCTAGGAACTTGCTAAATGCGTCAACCTGGAGCTAAAAAAAAAAAAAGCGCCAGGATTTGACCTAATTACTGGCCAAGCAATAAAGGACTTCCTGACATAGAACTGCGTAAGCTATTACACCTCATAAATGCAGCGTTTCGACTGAAACAAGTCCCGCAATCCTGGAAAATAGCTGAAGTGATCATGATCTTGAAACCAGGCAAGGAACCTACGGATGTAAAGTCGTTAGACCAATCTCACTGCTATGTCTCTCTAAACTGTTTGAGAAACTATTAAAAAAAGACTCATACAAATAATAGAAGAAAGGTCTAATTCCTTTATTGATTTTACAAAACATTCAACAATTGATCAAGTCCACAGGATAACGGATGTAATCGAAAATGCACTGGAAAATAAACAAGTGATGTAGCGTCGTGTGGATTTTTCAATATTGAAAATCAGATCTTATTTGCTCAACAACTATGAAATGCTCACATCTCACATTCGCGGACAAATGATATATACAGCAATTCATTTGGCAGTAGCAGACACGGTTGAAGAATCAACAGAAAAATTACAAGAAGCTACAGATGCCATTGAAGAGTGGACTCGAAAATGGCGCCTCAAACTAAACGAAACTAAGTCTACTCATGTGAACTTCACGAATAAAAAAATTACAAACCCTCCTTTGTATCTGAATCAGTGCACAGTCCCGTATTCCAACTCAGCTAAGTACCTAGGAATGACCATAGATGCAAAGCTGAAGTGGAAAGAACATGTCAAGAAAAAAAAGGAAGAGCTATCAATCAGGTATAGAAAGCTTTATTGACTGTTGGGCCGACATTCACAACTCAGTTTGCACAATAAATTGCTGTTATACAAAACAGTACTTATGCCATCTGGAACTACGGTATCCAGCTATGGATGTACAGCTAACAGTAACTTGAAAATAATTCAAACATTCCAAAATAAGGTACTGAGGAGTATTGTGAATGCTCCATGGTACATTCGTAATGATGACCTCCACAAGGACCTCCAAATCGAAAAAGTCACCGATGTCATTAAAAGTTACGCAAGGAACTACGGAAAGAGACTTCTTGCTCATACCAACCCAAAAGAAGCCACTAGGCTTCTCGACAACTAAAGTAAACCGACGCCTGAAAAGGACCAAACCATTGGACCTTGGATGCTGATGTGAAGCTGAAATGTGGTGTATTGTCAATGGACTAACACTCGTATAATATTGCGGAATTTATGTGAAGTAAATATCTAGATAGTTGCCTGTATATTATCTCAGTTGTAACTAGTTGATATATTAACAAATAAACGCTCTATTAAAAAAAAAAAAAATCTTATTCTTGGCGGCTTCTTCGGGTAGAAAAGTTTATTTTAAATGTATATTCCGAGAAGAAATTTATATTTAATTTTATATTCCACAAATCATGATCCATTACGATACCATAACTTTCATACAAACTCAAACTTTTCGAGGTTCAATTTGGAAGTTGGCTACGTCCACCAAATATGTATGTTTACCGTTCTTCAATTTGGACTATCAATCGTTATTACTCCAGATATTTTGAAGGGGGATTGTTAAAGTTGAGTTTAAAGTGGTATTGCGTTTGGTAATAGAAAAGTTCTGTTTGTTTTGAAATTTTAATTGAAAATATTGTGTGGACTGGGTGTATACTCAGTTAACTACGTAATTTATGTTTGTAGCTCTCCTGGGCCGATTTGTTTTTCCACGGCTGGTTCGAAACTTTCGAGGCACTCATGGGTGCGGACATCCTCAGCGATTATCCCAACATGAAGCTCGGCCGGAAAAAAATTTACGCTACTCCCGGAATCAAGGAATGGTTAGCCAAACGTCCTAAAACCATATAACTAAACCCCAAAAACCGACGATCTTTGTAAACCGTTTCAAATGTTCCGCAAGATATTCATATGTGTTCTATTTATCGATGAGATCTATATTGTTCTATAAATATTAGTTTTTTTTTTTTTTGCAAACTCGCTTAAATGGATTATACAATAATACAGTGGTATTTCTGATCTATTTCATTTTCCCCGTGGTGGATTTTCAAAAATTTAAACGAGCAATGGGAAATTTTTTGTTCAAT
>JAVIWC010000306.1:0-17731 GCA_031894815.1 Creontiades dilutus
TTTGATTGCGCGTAACCGGTTCAGCGAGCACTCAAAGTTCCGCAACGTCAAAATCGTCAAACAGTAGATGATGATGAACTCTAAAGTGTGGCACATGAATTTTCATCTTTTTTTTAATGCTGATTCACGAGATGCTATCTGTTTTTTGATTTGACTCAATTTTTGCGGAATGAAGACTTGAATCTTATTTTATTTTGCTTCCGTTTTTTATTTTAGGCGCCTGTTTTCAGATTGTTATAGCGATTAATTTTCGAGATCTGCTTGACAAATGTGACAAAGGATATTCAAACCTTTTTCAGTGATCAAGGGAATAATCAATTCAATTTGAGAGTCAAAAGTCGGCGTAAATGATGATTTTTCATGCGAAATACACAAATTTCAGTCATTATTCCGCAAAAACTGAGTCGAATCAAAAAACTGATAGCATCACGTGAACCAGCGTTTAAAAAAAATGAAAATTCGTGTTTCGGACAATTGCGCTTGCGCGACGGGAGAAAGTGTGATATTTGAATTTCTTATCAAATCACTGGGGTTTATTATTCATTTGACTTCTATTCGTGATTAGAATTTCTACTAAGCTTTGGAGTGTGCGTGTTCCACAGGTGATAGAGCGATTATTGAATTTCAGGAGAAATGCATAGAGCACGTAAATCGGTTCTCAACCAAAATACCTATTTGGATTGATCAGTTGATCATATTTGTGTGCCTCCTGACATTCAATAATCGCTCTATCACCTGTGAAACACGCACACTCCAAAGCTTAGTAGAAATTCAAATCATGAATAATTATAATAATAAACCCCAGTGGAAGAATTAGCGGCGTTTCATGGATATCTGAATGCTTCAACCCGTGTATCGGCTATAAACCCTTTGGAGTTTACTTCAGTATCTAGTTACTGCGACAAAAAAAAAAAAAAAAAAAAAAAAAAAAAGCTGTTGTTTTTGTTTTGATTGCAGTAACCCAGTGATGTAGTGAATGTGGGTGCAAATGGTGGCAGAATAAGATCATTTTTCGTTGGTGTTCAGGTGGCTGAAAACTTATATGCGTAACGGATGAAACCACCCACTCAAAACAATGAGGTCGTGACAGAACGGAGAACGACGGAATTACCGTCGCTCCGAGGCCTGCCGAGGACTCCAGCCCCTCTTATCAGTCTTGCAAGATATTCCCCCCTCGGAAGAGTCAACTTAAATCCAAAACCTAAACACAAACATCAAATTCCAGACCCTTTGCTCACTCCCATGAAATTCGAGGGGGCGCTTGGAACGGCCAGATGGAAACTATGGTTTATCATTGAATAATAACAAAACTCGAAAAACGCAAATCTTCGACAACCAATGCCATAAAAATTGAAAGGGTGGTACAATCATTAAGGACTTTGACACCCTGTATAAGGCAAGGTGGGAAAAACTCAATTTCTAAAGGAACTATGTTTATGTTTCTACTATGTTCAGAGACCTTCACGTTCGAGGTGACGTTCTCTTTTTCTGTCAATTTGTGTACGTTAGGACGTAAATTGGTTCGATAGGGCTTATCCAATTCTTTGAAGGGAGATCTATCCGTAACTAGCATAAGACTTATGCTCATTAGTGTCATAGGTGTCATTAGTGTCATACTTAGTACATTAGTGTCATAGGTTTATCATTTTCAATAATCATTTCTCTTTTAAAAAGCGACCCCTTCAAAATCTGTAGCTTGACGTTTGAAAAATGTGGGAGTTAAACTTGTCGCAAGTGTTTGCGGTCACGAAAGACAACCACGGAACAAACGCTGTTCACAATAGTCCAACACCTAAAATGCTGATGAAAATGTTGATATTGAAAGAACAAATAATTAATCAAACGAAAATGTAAGCAAAGCTTCCGCTACATATGTGTACATAAAATTGACCAAGATTTATAAATGGGTCATGGGATTGGGCGATAATAAGAAATACATCTTTATTTTTTCGAGGTTGAAACTGACTTAAAAAGCTTCAGAAATAACCGTGAGATGTACTGCCTAAATCCTGTGCTAGCGAGATCTAAGAAATGGAGTAACGAAATGAATGTGCCGATTTACTCTTCAGAATATATAGCTGAACAGAAATTCAGATCGATTTGGAAAGTCTAGGCTTTCACATGTGGAGGGTAGTCACTTGTAGCTGTAGAAGTCCACAGAAAGCGAAGTTCCCCCTGAATACATTTCTTTCTATATCTACTTTCTTGATCCTCTAGTTTTCCCTAGGCGTGGCCTTGGAAGAATCAACTAACACCGTTGGCATTCCGCCTGGGACCGGGGGGGATATGCAATATAAAAACTTTACTGCGGAGAAGGAGGGAGGCAAACTCTGATGTAACAGTTGAAGAAGCCCGACCTCCGGGGGTTTTTTTTTTCGCGAATCCCTAGCGGTCCCCCGGAAAAAAAGTCGGTAAAGGGGGAAAAAATATAAGGACAAGGTTGTGGGAAAGGATGGAAGGGCTGATCCCCTCACATCCAGGCCAGTTAGCTTCCTTCTACGGGTGAGTTAAGGGAATCATGCAGAGAGGGTCTAAACTAATTTAGAGGTAGCCTCAGGGCGATGGCAATCTTGAGCTGCCCCCCTCTCTTCTGGACCCCCTCAACCAATCCAACTCCCTTTTCTCCATCTTGGCGGTTTTTAACATCACGCTCCAATAAAACTTGGTTTTCTCTAGATACCTGAGTGTCACGGCTGACGTTTAGTTAGGGTTCGGGGTTGACAGCTACTTACAAATGAGATACCGTAGGGGATGCAGTTATGAAAAGATTTGGCCCGAATTCCTTGGTTACTTTCTGCTTGGGTAGGGATATCTCTTTCCATTACCGTCCTAGTAAATTTCTAGTTTTACCAAATTTTCGTTAAAGAAAAACGCTGCAAATTCTTTCACTGGGGTTTATTATTCAATTGGCTTGCGTTCATAATTTGAATTTCTGCTAAGCTTCGGAGTGTGAGTGTTTCACAGGTGATAGAGAGCGATTATTGAATTTCAGGAGATACGCATAGAGCACGTAAATCTGTTCTCAACCAAAAAACCTATTTGGATTGATCAGTTGATCATATATGTGTGCCTCCTGAAATTCAATAATCGCTATATCACTTGTGAAACACGCACACTCCAAAGCTTAGCAGAAATTCAAATCATGAACGCAAGCCAATTGAATAACAAACCCCCGTGAAAGAATTTGCAGCGTTTTTCACAGGTGATAGAGCAATTATTGAATTTCAGGAGGCACACAAATATGATCAACTGACCAATCCAAATATGTATTTTGGTTAACAACCGATTTACGTGCTATAAAAATAATAAACCCCAGTAATAATATTGAACAATGTTTACCTATATATTATCATTTTCATGCATGGTGATGATGCTAGAGAACACCTTTCAACATTTTTCGATGCAGTGGATAAGCTCCGAACTATGGATGTGGAAATACACCCAGACCTATTAACCATCATGTTGTTGTACAGTCTCCCAGATAGTTTCGACAACTTTCGATGTGCAATAGAGACCCGAGACGATCTACCGACTCCTGAAAACCTCAAAGTGAAAATCATTGAGCAATGGGATTCGAGGAATGAGAAAAGTCAGGATCCAAACGCTTTACTAGTAAAGAGAAGATTCTACCAAAACAAATCGCAATTGAAGAAGAATGAAAACAAGTTCGAGCGAGAAAACGAATTTAGGTTCAAATGTAACAAGTGCAAAAAGAAGGGACACAAAGCATCACAGTGTTACCAGAACCAATCAGCAAAGACATCAGATGAAACATATTTCACCTGGCATACTGAAACAGCGATGAATGTTTCTACATCTTCGTGGTGTCTGGACAGTGGTTGTAGTTCGCATATGTGTGCTGAGAGAAATAAATTTGAATCATTAGAGAAGAGTGAATTTCAACAAGTTAACCTCGCGAATAGCTCCTCTACGTGCATCGATGGGAAAGGACCAGTAAAAGTGTGCGTGAATGTAGGGAAAGAGGTGAAAGGCCTAAACTTGACCAACACATTGTATGTTCCCGGATTACGATCGAACCTTATGTCGGTTGGCAAAATAACTGATCAAGGACACACAGTTATATTCACCAAATCATCAGCGGAAGTTCGCAATAGTGCAGGAAACCTGATAATGGTTGCCAAGAGGGTCAATGGGCTGTATCACACAAGTGAGGTCAAGACATGTGAAGAAGCTAACACGTCCGAGACCAACCCCAGAACAAGATTCGAAATGTGGCACCAACGATTTGGGCACCTGAACGAAACTGATCTTAAGGACATGTATATGAATAAAAAGGTCAGAGGAATGGACATAACTGGAAGTAAAATTCTGCCTGATTGTACAACATGTATTCAGGGGAAGATGGTCCAGAAACCATTTCCAAAACAATCCAATAGATCAACCGAATTATTGGAGATAATCCACACAGACCTATGTGGACCAATGAGGATCAGTTCCAATGGAGGAAGAAAATATTTCCTGACCATGATTGACGATCACTCCCGATGGTGCGAAGTGAGATTTTTATCGAAGAAATCCGAAGTCCTGGAAGAGTTCAAAAAGTTTAGGAACCAGGTAGAAACGCAAAAAGGAAGAAAGATAAAATTTATACAATCGGACAATGGAAAAGAATATTGCAATAAAGAATTTGATGACTATTTGAACAAATGTGGAATAATTCGAAGACTAACCGTGCCAAATACGCCTCAGCAGAATGGACTCGCAGAGAGGAAGAATAGAAGCCTCGTGGAAACTGCAAGATGTCTCATGATTCAAGGCAAACTGCCACCCTCATTTTGGGCTGAAGCAATATTTTGTGCAAACCATATCCGCAACAGATGTCCTTCTAAAGGAATCAACGGAGAAACACCTTACAAAATGTGGCATGGCAAATCACCGAGCGTACATTACTTCCGTACATTTGGCAGCAATGTTTATTATTTGGACAAAGCTCAAAATAAAGAGAAATTTGCTCCAAGATCAAGACCAGCAATTTTTATAGGGTATTCTGAGCAGACAAAGGGCTACCGACTGTGGTCCAATGAACTGAAAAGGGTTATCGTGTCAAGGGATGTAAAATTTCTACAAGAATTTGGAAACAATAACGATTCTGAAAATTTTATTCCAAACGACCTTTTCACCCCGAAGAATCTAAAGCCAGAAGATGAAGAAAGAAGAAAAATAGCAATAATATTCGATCAAAACCCAAACATTATACAAAACAATAATAATTCCGAGAATGAACCGAACGAAGAGGAATGCGAAATCGATAGAGATGAAAATGAAGATCAACACGAGGAAATTTCTGAAAATTTGGAAAGAAGAAAACCTACACAGGTTAGAACTATTCGTGGAAGGGGTAGACCTCATTTGGAGAAGTCCGGCGGAAGAGGAAGACCTCGCAAAATCTATTGCCAAGTTCCCGCCCCACCAGAAAACTCCAATTCCGAAAATGAGGAAGAATTTTTTGACTCTATTGATATGTCAGAAGTGGCAGGTTTCGCAGATTTGAATTTAAAACAAGCTTTTTCCAATTCAGATGCTAACGAATGGAAGGCAGCAGTTAAATTGGAATACTCTTCGATTATAGAGAACAAAACGTTCAAAATCGTACCTCGACCAAAATTCAAGAACGTGATTGGCTGTAGAGTAATTTTGAAAGAGAAACTGAAGGCAGATGGAACAGTTGAAAGAAAGAAAGCCCGCTTGGTAGCAAAAGGCTACAACCAGACGCAAGGGGAAGATTTCAACGAGACCTATGCACCAGTGAAAACTTCGAAGAAATGCTTATTGAGATAATTGCAGATAAAAATTCTCAAAATTTTGTCAAGCAAGAGGCAAAGACAATGCTTGAAAGACTAAGAAGAGGAGAAGATAATGTATGTCTACTGCAAAAATCTCTGTATGGCTTGAAACAAGCAGGACGGCAATGGTATCTGAAACTTGACGAGAGTATCAAGAAATTGGGTTGGAAACCATTGAAAACAGATCCATGTGTATACCATGCTCGAAGAGGGGATGACATCATAGTGCTAGCTATCTACGTAGATGATCTGTGGCTAGCATCTGGGAATCCAAGTCTTATTGAGGAGATGAAGAGAATGTTATTGAAAACATTCAAAATGAAATACCTCGGCAAAATCCATTATGGACTTGGTATCGAGTTTTTCCAAGACCTAAACGAGGGGAAGCTATTCATGTCCCAGAAAAAATACACGCAGGACATTCTCAAACGTTTTGGTATGGAGGACTCGAAACCAGTATCAACACCACTCGAAGTTGGGTTAAAACTCAAGAAACCGCAGGACATCGACGCAGCTGAAATGAAAAGGTATCCATTTCAGAGACTAATTGGCTCGTTAATGTACCTGGCGATTTCCACTCGACCTGACATTGCGTACGCAGTGAATTCACTAAGCCAGTTCAACACGAACTATAATAATGAACATTGGCAAGCGGCGAAGCGAATTCTACGGTACTTGAAGGGTACGCCGAATCATGGGATCATGTTCCATAAAACGGGCAAACCACTTCAAGGTTACGCTGACGCAGACTGGGCCAGTTGTGTCGAAGATCGGCGTTCCTATTCAGGCTACTTTTTTGAATTTGGAGGAGCAGCCATATCATGGGAAGCAAAGAAGCAGCGGACAGTTGCCTTATCCAGCGTTGAAGCGGAATACCTAGCTTTAGGAGAAGCAACAAAAGAAGCCATTTATCTCCGGAAGTTTCTCGACGAACTGGGTATACCACCATCAGACTCTGAGACAACCATCTTCAACGACAACCAGGGAGCACAACAATTGACAAAAAATTCAACATACCACTCGCGAACAAAACATATAGACGTTCGTCATCATTTCATTCGCGAATGTGTGGAAGAAAAAATTGTTAAATTTCAATATTTGTCAACAGAAGAAATGCCAGCGGATGTGTTTACAAAGGGGTTACCTAGAAGAAAACATGAAGCTTTTACCAGGCAACTCGGCGTTCAAATTGACACATCAATTCGAGGGGAAGTGTGAGACAGCGAATTGAAGCTACTCAATGTTTATAGAGAGGTTGCTAACAACGTATGATTAATATGCTTTAATAATCATATGTCTGTTTTACACGAAAAAATATATTCTCGTTTTAAGCGTTGACTGAAGTTGTACTCTGCTAAATTAAGTAAATAAAATAGTAAATTTTACCCGATTATTTCCATAAAAATTACGAAGGTACAATAACATATTTCGTACTATAATAGTGTATTGTATATTCTATATAGTATGAATATTTTATTGTACCTTCATAAGTTTTAGGAATTACTGTCCGCTTTGAATTGAAAATGACAAGTGTGCCATGAATATTTTGATTCTTTGTTAAAGCTTAGAACCCATGGTTTAGAGAAGATGTGGCTCTGAGTTGAGGCATTTGGAACCTGAGGAAAGAAAGAGGAAATAATTTGTATAGGATAGGGTTTATAGGATGGTGTCTAAATTGAAGGAACGTTTCATCTTAACGGGAATTTTTCTCAGGAAATCCTCTCGGTGATGTATAGAGCTGTTCAGAATCATGTGCTATGGAGTCTCTTCGTTTAAAGGCAGTTTAAAGGTCCGAGCCGCCATTGCCGATTTTATGCTGGTATGAATTAGTGTTGGCATCTCCATTCCGTAACTTCAAGATGGATTTGAAGAAGTTCATGGACTTTCCTCCTATGGTTTTATCAAACCGGTTGGATTTTGAGGGAGACGGAAAAAGAGGATTCCAGTGGTTCGCAGCTGGGTGTGCTATCAGCTCCTCGCTCCAGCATCTCATCACCATGCAGCTTTTTGGCTGAGGATCGCAAGTCTGTTGTGGAGTACGTTCTAGAATGTGAAGGCTCTGGGAGCCTCGCAGATAATTTCGCCTCCGCATCAACTATTTAATTTCCCCTGATGCCTGAATGGCTCTTTGTGTGCCCCTTTTGGGCTATTGCTGCTTCCATCTTAATGAGGTGTGAGAAGACCTTAAACCCAGAAATCTTTTTGGTAGCTCTTTTTCATTCAGTGAAGGTAAGGATGGTAGAGCCGTCATCGTTGATGGAGTTTGCGAATCACAACGCCTGAAGTATGACATGACACTCGGCAGAGTAATTGAGTCCTTATTCCGTAGAATAAAAGCTCTGACTTCTTCATTCGTTACATCAAAGAAGACACACCCTACTTAGCGTTTTGAATTCAATTCAATACAAATAATAATTTTTATATTGTTGCACGAATAATTTTTGTATCAAAAAACGGAATTTGAAACTGAATAAGGAGAAAAAAATTTTTGATACCTCGTTGCGTTCCCGTTTCTATGCTGGTGAAATAAAGCATTCAATCGAAAGAGAGTGGTCTTCTCGTTACATTTAAATAGAAACCCATTCCGCAAATCAAATAAAACCTACCTCAAGGCTTTGAAAACCCTCGTTTGGTTCCTTGGCTAGGGCGTTTACAGGGTAAAAACATCAACTGTAGAGCGAATGAAAACCTTTTTGTATGGTTGGGAAAAAGAAGTAGTAGTCATTTAATGAACCACGATAAAAACAGCTCTTCCATTTGCGATTGAATTATCTAATTGTAAATTCGAGTTCTATATTACTTTAAGTTTGCAATGAAGCAAGGAATTGATGAAGCACCAAAAACCTGCCTAACCCGCTCATTTCCCGAATATTTCCCTTAGATTCTGTGGAAACTGCAAAAATCATATCCACATTATTTTCTGTTGGAACGATTTAGGGTCTACACATTTTTATAGATCTTGAATTCCACAGAATTTGCCAAGCATTCAAGAGTTCCTCGTTTTCAGTAGGTAGAACTGCAAGTAGGCACTGTTCAAATTTAAATAGCAAATTTGCCCCCCCCCCCCCCCTACCACCCCCATGTTTTGTTAATATGTTAGGGCACATTGATTTGAAAAGGTAAGTTAAAAATTAATTGATTAAAAAATCTCAATCTAAATTATTAGAAATCTATCCTAACATCATGCCTAAAAGCCAACCGAGAGTTTTCCTCGGAAATCAGTCATTTTCTGTATTTTTGCCAAAAATATTGGCATATTTATCAATTAGCCAGGGGTGGGTATAAACAGGGAAATGTAAGAAAAATGGTGTTGAAAAATCGGATTAATTATCGAGTATGAGTTACACCATTTGCAGATGTTGTGGTTGTGTAGACGTTAAAACGCTCTGAGAGAACATGATATGGGAAAAATATCTACTGTTTCCATAAAATCTGAATGAAATATAAAGGAAATGGCCGGATATTTTTTTGCGCTCCATCAATTCCACATGTTTAAAATCAATAGGTTTTACTGCTCATCCTCAAATCCCCAAATCTTTATGCCTGATTGACCGTTTTCGATATTCTACGTTCTGTTTTGATAATCTCTTAGTGGGAGCCATTGGTGTGAGTCTGACGTTTTACTACGGCATTTAAATGTGCAATGTGATGTGATGACTACACATGAATATAGCTATGTGCCTCATATAAGAAATCAATGGGATTGACAAAAAAATTTACAAAGTTCCATGCAAGCTTGCAGCTTCTTCGGTAACATGAATGTACGACTAACTGAGTAACTAAGTTTTGTGTAAACAATCTTGAAAGATTCGTGATCTTAAAAAATGTTAAATACAGGGTGGTGCAGAAAAACCTATCCGATTTCAAATCCCTTTTTCTCAGAAGCGGGAGCAGGTAGAGTAGTGGGGCAAAAACCGTTAGAAAGCAGGTTGTATGTCATTTGTCAGTAGTCAAAATGCCTTGGTCCGGTGAACATCGTGGTTTTGTTGTTGAGCGGCTACACAACGTGCTTTTCGAATTCATTTCGGATTCGGGAGTCATGATCCTGTTCCACATCACGCTACGATTACAGTGTGGGTGTCAAATTTTCGACAGACGAGTTCAGCATTGAAAAAGAAGTCGTCTGGACCTCCCAGGACAGCAACAGGACCTGAAAACGTGGCCAAAGTGAGAGCCGCGATTGAACGTCGCGTCGTTCGGCGCAAAAACATTCGCTCGGTTTGGCGATTTCCAACCACAGTCTTTGGCGAATTTTGAAGCGGGACCTCAAAATGCACCCCTGCGAAATGGTTGTTGGACAGTAATTAAGTGAAAGGGATTTTGAAACCCGTGCGAACTACCAAACGACGATGTTGTGCTCTCCACGGACGAAGCTCATTTTCACCTTTGTGGCTCCGTAAACAGGCAGAATTTTCGATATTGCTGTGACGAAAATCCTCAGGAAATCCATCAGGAACCCCTCCTTAGCCCAAAAGTGACTGTGTGGTGTGCTCTTTCCCGCCTAGGCGTCTGGGGGCCTCAATCTGACGAAGAAAATGGGCAAACCGCAAAGGTCAACAGCGAGGGCTATTGTTTCACGCTGGCAAATTTTCTTCGACCCAAAATGGAAGAAAATGTGTGGTTTCTAGAGGATGGTGCAACCGCCCACAGATCGCAACGATCAATGGACATTCTCAGGGAAATGTTTCCAGGTCGCCTCATTTCTCTGAGACTTGATCTTGGCTGGCCACCGCCCTCACCGGATCTCACTCCATGGGACTTCTTCCTTTGTGGTTACCTCAAATCGAAGGTTTGCCAGCATCGACCAAGGACCCTTCTTGCCTTACGAAGGAAAATTGCTCGGGCAATTGAATTCCTATGTAAATGACGGTGAAAGTCATGGAAAGCTACCGCGAGCGCCTAAATCAGTGTATTCTCTTCCAAGGACGACATTTGAGTGATGTGCTTTTCAAAACTTAAATTTAAGAATGGCATAAAATTTGCAATATGTTAATCCAGAACATTTTTTTCACAAGCTGAGTGGTTTTAATTTTATAACGTTTTGAAATCGGATAAGTTTGATTTGATGGGAAAAAGTTCCAAGGGTTCCCGAGTCTCAAATAGGAATTTCTTCAAATAGGTGATTCAGCATGCATTGCGGGTGGGATGCGCTGATTCTATGACTAACACAATGATACAATCGAGTTGAAATTGATATGAGAAGCTTAAATCGGCTTTCCTCACCTATCCTCCAAATTTTAGGTAGTTCAAACTATTGGAATTTAAGAAAATGTTGCTTGACAGATTTCACTTAGACTCATTCGCAGAGTGTATATAGATTTTTGAGAGGTGACAGTCGTAGGGGATCATGAATTCCCTGAAAATGTAATCAAAATCGGATGAAAACTGTGAAAATCACGGTAGTTACAAGGAGTTCAGGTTTACGCAGAAGGAACTAACTATAAGATTTTGTTGAATCTTTATATTTTGCTAGACTACCCTTAAATTGCAGAGATATCAGCCGCTAGAGAGAATCGTGTTTTGTAGATTTTACATTTGCGCATGCGCAGAGTGAAGTTTTGATTCCTGAGCACTGAACGAATCGAACTAGCTCATTGTCGGAAAATCGCATTAACTTTAGGTGACTACTGTACGAATTGAGCGTGTTTCGTGAATCTGCTCATACACGAAAGACAGTCACGTAACACAAGTTGATAGGAATGGTCCAAAAACCAAAAATTACAGTGGCAATTTTGGTTTTGGAGGAAAATAGTTTCATCCCCCAAAACTGAAAATAAAGCCTCTGCTACTGGCTGATTCGAAAGCAAAAATCCCATGTTTTATTACTGTCTTCAATCTTTTGACGCGCATTCAGTAAATTCTAGCTAATATCGCTTACTTTTATGTCATTATCAGGATTCTACGTATGTGCATTGGCTTCAATAGACAGAAGAGCTGTATTTACAACCCAACTTGATGTATCAAGTATATACACGTTTTTCCTGTCGGAAAAAGAATCTGCATTCAGTTACACATCTCGTCTAAGATAGATTACAGTGTCGCTGAAACCATCATACCTTCTGAATTTATATTATCCCCACCAGTTTTTTCTTAGTCGAGCTTGAAGGGTTTTCTGATGAAAACTTACTCCATCCCTTTTTCATTCGGCTGTTTTGAAGTAAGTTGGTCAAGAACACGTGTAGCCTTTACTGAATAATGAACTGAGTTTTGCAGTTGAGCGAAAGCAAGAACCTGATGAAGTTTAAGGCAACTCGTGCACCTGGTTTCTCTCCTTTTAACAAGTTTTCTTCATTCTCCGGCTTGTGTCCTATCTCACGCAGCATCTGAGCCTTCAGGCACGGCAAAAACTCCTACCGTTGAAACCGTTTCAAAAATGTTTTCTGAAAATTTTCAAGAATGTCCAACATTGAACGGAAATTTGGTTTTTCGTAGACGGATGAGCTTGGAGCTTCCTGAAATAAGAATGATTTCCCGATGGACTTTTCATTTCTTTTCAACGGCCTCGGAGAGGTTAGATGGAATTGCAAAATGACGATGAATTTTTAAAGCGCCAATCGTGGACAAAAATTCGCTTTTCCTTATCTCATTAAAACTTAGAGTGTAATGACGTCATGGCGCCCCCGTTCAATTAACCTACATTTCACTGGAAGGATTGATTTACAGTAGTATTTTGAGATGCAAGATGGCGAGAATCCAATTATCTAAACCTTAACAAGAAATCAAAATGTTCGCGATACATTTTTTTTTTTTTTTTTTTTTTTTTTTTAATAAACTTTTATAAGTAAGTTGGTGGATATTGTATTCGGAATAGTTTGTACAATGAATTTAGGGAGATTCCGGGGCCCCGGGTAGAATTGTCTTCGAAATCTCCTCTGCAAAGTGACGACCGAAACCGACGAGGGCGTAAACGTCACATTAGGTATGGAAAATACACTTGGGGCGCCGATTAATGGCAATGACATTATGATTAATTGAAGGGAGAGTGGAGTAAGAGGAGCAACTTGTTGAGACGGACAACGTGGATACAAGACTGAAAGGTAGACGGAAAATTAGGGGGGAGCGGAAAATACCACTGCTACTATCCTAATTATACTAATTTGCCATAAGTAATCTCATGAACAATATAAATCTGACCTGTAGTACTACAGCAAATTATTGAAGACCTAAGATATATCACTTTGTCCCGTGTCTCTCGAAGGTATCACATTCACTTCCCACGCAAGCTCAAGCGGTTTCAGAAGCTTAAGACGTCTAGTTAAGTCTTGAACATCAATGAGCTTTACAACTTCCTCTTTCAAGTGAAATTTTATTGTGGCAAGATGTGCTGTTGATGGGTTTTTGACCACCTCTCCACTTGAAGTTCCTTTCGGAAGTACCCGGTTGCATCAGCGATACAACGTAGTAAACAGTTCTGGAAACGTTGAATGACACGATGCCTCATTTAATTTAATTTTTTTTTTCCAAAAGTGTCTCGAATAAATGAGGTGTTTGTGATGTGTTTTGAATTCTGAATTTGAATCTTCAATTCGTTTTTTTCCAACAAGTACAGGTTTTTGGCAAATCGCACTTAATGTTTTGGAAAGGAGTTACCAGTTAGCTGTAGTTTACGGAGGAAGAACTAGAAATCGAAACGCTATTTGGAGGTGATCAATTTTTTATTGCTAATATACAAAATGTGACCCGATGTAAGATTAGTACTTAATTATTCTTGGTGGAATTTTAGCTTCCCTGACTTCCTGGATGTAGAAAAATTGAATCCAGGGAGTATAAATTTTCCTGCAGAATGGTTTTCTGCATATCCATGTCTCTGTTCCACTGCATACACAGGAATTGTACAGTTGGCCATGCATGCTGTACAGTTTGGTTGGTTGGTTGGGGCAGACGGGGAGACTTGACCGGTTCGGTTGATGGAAAAAGGCCTTTTTAAAAAAGGTTGCTTTTATTGACAAAGGAACACGTCCTCAACGCTCGAAACAAATCTCAGAACTGAATTAACTCGGAGCTCGCAGGCTCCCTATATAAACTAAAAGAGTTGACTCGGCAAAGGGCTTCGTCTTACATGGGAATCAGCAGGAGGAGCGAACATAAGTCGTCCCCCCCAAGATCGAAATTTGGGTAATCAAAAATGAAGAGTGAAGCTAGACGTTGAGGATTACAAGTTATTAAACAATTACAAAGTAAAATACTTAAGCAATATTAAAGTAAACATTCAAACACTTATGTTGTCAAAGACAATTATGATTATGAGTTATTTTACAATTATAATACAATGTTTTAACACAAATATGTCATACAGTACAATTATTATTTCGTTAAAGTGGAGTGAGATTAAAATCAAATGATCAATAATGGGTTACAATCATTTAGCACCTAAATTTGGTTTGAAATTTGGGCAACTCTAGTTGCCTTGAAGTAACTATAGGTTGTGTAAAATAGTAAGCTTATTACAACAGTGTACAGTATAACGGTCCAAATACTAGGTTGGATGAAGTTTATAATTTTTGAAGGGGTAATAGGTTTGAGGTCGCTCAAATTCAAAGAGTCTAACTCCAGGTCTTTTAAATTTATCGTGTGATCAGGTAATTGTTCCTTCAGTAATTTTAGAGAGACATCTCCAACAATGAGTGGCTTACCCGCTAGTTCGTTTTTAGGGGCAAACAGAGTCTGGTTTTTATATAAAAGGTGTTGGTTGCCGGGAGTAGCCAAGTATATACCAAAAAGGGTTCTGGTTTCAGTACCTTCACGGCTTACGATGCTTATCGTGTCGCCTTGTGGGAAAAACAACAGATACCTATTTATTTCTAATAACAATTTAACTTGGTTAGTTTCAGTAGACAATTTAACGAATTTACATTTGGATGTATCGCTGTTAATTAAGAAATTAAGTTCGCACTCAGGTTGCGTAGGGGACAACAGGTAATTTGGGCAGAGATAAGTGTGTCCTAGTTGTGCACATTTTTGAGTGAGCGGATAAGTGCGTTGGTTGGATTTCAGGAAGTATTTGGTTCCAGGTACGATGGTTAAAAACTCGCCGTCCACCATAGTGGGTAGAGGTTCTAGGTGATACTGGACATACTGAACGGGATCTAGGATAGGAATGTCTATAAAATATATTATTTCCTCAACACCGATGTAGCAACGAATGCGGAGGTATTCCTGGATTTCAAACAGTTTTTGGTCCCTAAATTCGGGGAATTTAGATCCATAAAATTTTGATAGTTTTAGTAATTCTTGGTAAAGGAGGTTAGTGTTTATGACGCTAGGGTGCAGTATTCCGGATTTGCAGGCAATGATTGAGTTTTCAATGTCTTGAATAACGTCAAGAAGTAAATTGAACGCTACTTGTTGGTGTTCTAAAATTGCTCGGGCTTCTTGGAGGCGGCTGAACCTGGGATTTTGGGTTTTCCAGAAATTTAACTCGTTTTTCATTTCTTCATTGTTATGGGCAATGACGGTCATGGTTTTATTGAAATTTTGTTGAATTGCTTCGTTTATCGAATACTGGGCCTGAATTTGACTGTGTAAATCCTGCTGGGAATTTTGTAAATTTTTAATGATAGTATCGTATCTTTCTTGATCTTGAGCGTCCAAATTTCCTGAAATGAATTTTACTATTGAACCAAGACCATTGATTAAACCTCTTTTGGTTCTGTGAGCTAGATGAGACTCGTCAGAGATTGGGAGGTGGATATCGTTTAATTTTTCTTCTATTAGGTGTATTGTGGAATTGATAGTGGTCCTTAACAGTTCAGTGTATTCGAATCCGTTTCTGTCGTTACTTATGTCAACCAAGGCGCGGAAGTATGTGGCCTACGAGGCGCCAGTGATTAGATTTGAAAATTGGGAAAATTACTACATCCTTTTCGAAGATGTTGACTTTGCGGGCATAGCCCTTGACTCGTTCGTACCCTCCGGCTAAAAAGGACACGAACAGGAACGTGTTGAAGCAATGGGTGGAGAGGCCTTTGATTTCCCGGTGCCTTTGGTCAATGAGTTCAAGATAAAAATTTATGATATTATCGTTTACCCAATTGTTCCCCTTAAGGGTGAGTAAGTCGTTCCTTTTTATTGAAAGTCCGAATTTCTTAACGAGTGTTTCGTCTGGATTTCTCTTTTCATCCCACGCGGTTTCGACATCGTTAGTAAACTTTAAGGGCCGTTTAACGTTCGCAAGGTGTATTTTTGTTTTGGTATTATGGTGTCGGGGTACTATTTCTCCGGTTTTCGTTTCGGGGTTGATCTTTTTGAGGGTTTCTTGAAAATACTGGGGTTTTGTTTTTGATTGCTTCTGTACCGTTTTCACGTGGATCTTTGAAGGTATTACGGGGAGATCTTCCCTGCCTACGTTCATTTTTTCGATCACTTTGACCTTATTCGAATGAAGTCGGTCTCGTGTCTGGTCGTATACCGCGGCCATTCTTTCCTTGTGACGGGCTAGGTAATTGCTCGTCAAAGTCTGGTCAACGGATAAATCCAGTAAGGTTTGTTGACCGGTATGACCATATAATACCTCGAACGGAGTGTAGTTCCCTAAAGCGGAGTGGATGGAGTTATTGTAAGCCAGCATTGCATGCGTTACCTTATGTTTAGTACTCGTTTTACTGAATTCATCCCTTACGTTGAACAGCCTCACGTGCTCAATGAGAGTAGAGTGAAATCGTTCAACTATTCCTTGGGATTCCGGTCTCTGGGAAGATACGAAATGCAATTTGATTTGATGAAGGGACGCAAATTCTCGAAACAATGAGGAATGAAATTCGGGAGCATTATCCAGAGAAAGGGTTTGAGGGGTACCGTGGTGAGAAAAATGAGTTGTTAGGGCTTCTATTATGTCTACGGCGTTGGTGCTCGACAGAGGGTATCCTTGAGCAAATTTTGAAAATGAATCGACGATTGTTAGAAATTTTGTTTTTTCTATTGTGATCACGTCCACGAACAAGGTTTCTAGAGGACGCGACGCCGTTGGGGTTACGTTATACTTAACCTTCAACGGGACCCTATCGTATTTGGTCTTGACGCAAATAGGGCAGTTATTGATATACTTCTGAATTGCCTCTTTCATATTAGGCCAGTAGTACGTCCTCTTTAAGTGGAGATATGATTCTTGGATACCGCGGTGATTAACAAATCCCTCGTGATATTTTTTTATTATTTCGGTTTGATCTTTTTCGGACGTGACATCAGTAATTTTGAGGGTATATAGATCCCATATTTAGTTTTGGGAACCACATATTGCTTTACGAAATCTATTATTTCAGATTCGGGGTTATTGGAGGAAATTTGGACAGTTAATCGAGTCTTTTCGGGGAAAGGTTTATCAGTAGTAACTGGTTCTTTTAGAAACTATAGTCTCGATTTTTCGCTTTATTTATCGGTTCTTCCCGAATGGGATGGTTACTGATTTTTAGCTTCAATTATCGTTCTTCCGAAATCTTGTAGCGGTTACGTGGATTTGCAATTAGTGAACACGAACGTCTTCAGATGTTAAAATTTTGTTCAACGTTTTTTGAGTGTTTGGGGTTAGAGACGAGATTTATGGTTCTTCTTTAGTCTCTATACGGTTACTCACAGGAGCTTGCTGATCATCTCGTCGTACGTGCGAGTGTTGGCGTTCTCCTGGAGGAGTTCTGGATCGTTCCTTGGAGCTTGTCGTGGAGGTTCTTGTCGAGCCAGGACCTGTCGATATTCTTTCGGCTGGAGTCCTCCGCGTCCTACTGGTCTGCGACAGCTAAGTTCGGTTGATGGAAAAAGGCCTTTTTAAAAAAGGTTGCTTTTATTGACAAAGGAACACGTCCTCAACGCTCGAAACAAATCTCAGAACTGAATTAACTCGGAGCTCGCAGGCTCCCTATATAAACTAAAAGAGTTGACTCGGCAAAGGGCTTCGTCTTACATGGGAATCAGCAGGAGGAGCGAACATAAGTTAT
>JAVIWC010000307.1:0-17602 GCA_031894815.1 Creontiades dilutus
TGGATTGACCATTTTTCTTATTTGAAACGGGTTGTCGGAGCTCTTCAAAAAATGTTTTCCTTTATTGTCTTGAGATCGCTTTATTTTGGACGTTTCGCCCAGACAACGTTGCCAGGATCTTCAAAATACGTTGTTTGCCTCCCACTAAGTTTCCTTTTTTCAAAATTGACATCCAAGTCAAACCTGACTTGAATTTCAAGCTGACCATACCCGCCAATAGGATGTACAAAGCCTTCAGCATGCAATAAAAGATAATATTGAAGAGTAGACGACGATTCTAATGAATCCGAGGACTGACAAAAACTCTTGTAAGAAAATACATGCTGAAGAAGCCCACGTTGTCTGGGCGAAACGTCCAAAATAAAGCGATCTCAAGACAATAAAGGAAAACATTTTTTGAAGAGCTCGAATCGGTTTCGATATCGATACAGTATCGAAAGAAAAGTATCGATATGGGTAGTATCGAATGACAAAGTAAACATAATTGACTCGGAACCTCGGAAGCAAAAAATTCCAGACAAAACCATACTTTGTGATCACACAAGAGTATAATAATACAGAAGGAAATAATAAAATAATACATATAATGTAAAAAGGAAAATAATACATTTAATTCAAAAATAAAAAACATAATAGACCACCATAATAGACATGTCCATTTATCCATCGTGTTAAGAAAATTAAATACTTAGGAATGATTTTAGATGACAAGTTATCATGGAGGGGGCATGTTACTAATCTTAATGGAAGATTGAGAAAGCTAATCCCAATATGCTTGGAATGCGGAATTTTTTACAAACAAACACCATAAAAATGTTATATTTTGCTATCGTGCAGTCGTTAATGATATATGGCATTGTCTGTTGGGGTAGAGCGTATAATTATTTGTTACAAATGATCTTTCTTACTCAAAAATTGTTGATAAATTGAGCATATTTCGTTACGTAACGTAACGTGACATAACGACAATTTGGTTGAGTGCCATAGCAAAGACATGAAATGTCAAAATTCTTGCGTACAAGTCTGCAACGCATTAGGACATTTCATGTCTTTCCCCTTTCCTTCTTCCCTCATCTTCTAGCAATCTTGTCTTCCTCTGTAAATTACTTTTTTTTTTTTTTTTTTTTTTTTTTTCAATATAAAGAAAACAAAAATTAAACTCATATTTTTATTTATTATTTACATCCATACATATATCGTCGTGGGTAGTAAAAGAACGGTATGTTACATGTTATATGTTCTACATGACAGTACATTAACCCCACTAACCATTGATTGCGTAGACAACAATCAACTATTTTCATATGTTGATGCTTGGGTAGCATTGATTACCTTGGTAACACTCAACTGTTTTCAAATTTGGATGCATGAGTGAACACTTCCATATACTTCAAGATTTCAGTGTTCCACAATCATAATAATCATATAGCCAAATTTCAGCTATAATCATATAGGTACCTAACTACCTCACTTCTAAGAATCATAAATGCTTGCATACGAGTCTGCAACACATTGGGACATTTTCTTCTGTGTATTCGAGCCAGACTACATCACCTACTCCAGTAGCGTTGTTGTTCATGTCCTAACGAGACAAATTTCAGCTTCCTACGGTTGATAGGAAAGAAGTTAGCTTCAGTAGCCACTCTGCTGATCAAGACCCTCTGCACCTTATTGTTCACGTCCTAAGGAGGCTACCAGCCAAATCATAATAATCATATAGCCAAATTTCAGCTATAGTCATATAGGTACCTAGCTTCACTTCTACGAATCATAATAATCATTGAGCATATTTCGTTACGTAACGTAACGTGACATAACGACAATTTGGTTGTGTGCCATAGCAAAGACATGAAATGTCAAAAATCCTCCTCAAAAAAGGCGACTTTTTCCAACCTGTGACTTATTCGCTCTATTCAAAGTACCTACAGCATTTGAGCTTATTGAAAAAAACGTGGATTATTCAAGTTTATAAAGAAATGTTGGATGGTACCACTGTTATGGTATCACATCCAAACCGTTCGGGATGGGTCATCTCTCTGCAACAGGATTTTAAAAATACCACGTTTGCACAGATCGCACAGACACAATGGAGTAAAATGCTTCAATAAACTTCCGATGGACCCTCTGATTCTTCTCTGACGATTATCTGTCTTGGAAGGTACGCAACGTTTTTGCGCAGTCAAACCACAAACGAAAATCACAATAAACACCAGTAAACATTAAAATAGGAGGTTGGAAAATAGTTTGAAGCCTCGCACCATCCTGGTCATCGTTATTGGACACTTCTTATTCTGTTTAGCCGTGTCTACTAACAACCAACGTAATACAGTGTTATTTCTAATGTTTTCGATTTTCAAATTTTTGAAATTTCAACTTTTGACGTCATTTTTTATGATTGACAGAAAATAATCGCTAGTTTGCCTTATTTGACATTTTCGGTTCGAGTTTTATCAATTTTGTCAGCCCATTCACAGTCAAAATTGTCCCCCTAATAGAATCGGACTTTTTTAGGGACGACCCTCCGATTCTTCTCTCCACAAACGGAAATCAGAATAAACACCAGTAAACATTAAAATGGGAGGTTGGAAAATAGTTTGAAGCCTCGCACCATCCTGGTTATCGTCATTGGCCACTTCTTATTCTTTTTAGCCGTGTCTACTAATAACCAACGTAATGCAGTGTTATTTCTAATATTTTCGATGTTCACATTTTTGAAATTTCAACTTTTGACGTCATTTTTTATGATCGACAGAAAAATTTGCCTTATTTGACATTTTCGGTTCGAGTTTCATCAATTTTGTCAGCCCATTCACAGTCAAAATTGTCCCCCTAATAGAATCGGACGTTTTTAGGGACGACCCCTCTGATTCCTCTCTGACGATTATCTGCCTTGGAATGTGCCCAACGTTTTTGTCCAGACAAACCACAAACCATAATCGCAATAAACATCAGTAAACATTAAATTAGGAGGTTGGAACGGGGTTGAAGCCTCGCACCATCCTATTTATCGTTATCTGCCAGTTCTTATTATTTTTGAATCATATCAGACTTATGACGCCACCATTAATATATGATAGAAAATTATCACAATTTTACCTTATTCTGCTATTTTTGCTTCGAGTTTTGACAATTTGTGTTCGTTTTGCAACGGTTCATTGTTTAAAATTATCAGCAAACGGAACAGCATTCTACGCTTCAGTACACCACACATGACAAAAAAGGCGATAAAAATCGATGTCTATCTCGGAGTATTCACAAGGCAATTTTCACTGGTTTACATTTGTCCGGATTCACGTTTACGTTACGTGATGGGGATGAACATGAACGTGCTAATCCATTATGTCACACAATTTGTACATAATACCTAATTTCTGAATTCCGTCATTGAAGTAATGATGTTGACAAAGATAAATTAGGTAAATAAGAACGCATACAGATAGCATACAGTTGCATACTGTATAGAAAGTACACAGATTTTTATTAATTTAGAGAAGAATCCCTCTAAATCTCTTTCTAACAGCTTGCAAAAAATCGTTGCAATTTTTATATTTATCCCAACTGCCATCCGATTTTCCTCATATTTTCTGTGATTTCTGGTGCAATGTTGTGAATCCAGTTTAAACTTTTTCGCTGTCTGATGGAAGTCAGCTGTGTACATTTAAAGCTTACCCGTCCAAATAAAACAGAAAACTCCACAGATCCTGAACCAACAGCCTCACAAGTCCACAAATCTATGAAATTTGTATCTCTACTGGCATTTGTTCCTACTAAAAAGCTATAGATAGGCCAGTTTCAACTTGATTTGCTGCTGAGCGATGCCCACAAATCTATGTGTCCAGGTGTCCAATTCAAACCACCAAACTTGGCCAAATTCTCTTCGAACAGCCTCACAAGTCCACAAATCTATGAAATTTGTATCTCTACTGGCATTCATTCCTAGTACAAAGCTATAGATAGGCCAGTTTCAACTTGATTTGCTGCTGATGGAAGTCAGCTGTGTACATTTACAGCTCACGTGTCCAAATCAAACCACCAAACTTGGCCAAATTCTCTTCAAACAGCCTTCGGTTCTACTCCAATTCTTTCCACGACCCCGTTTTCCTTCTCTCTCGTCTCCACCCCATTTTCTCACTCCCCTGTAAAGACTTTTTTTTTCTCTCTGTCTTACTCGAACTCCGGAGGGCCCCCCTATCTATGATGCAACGCACGGGTAATGGACGGAACGGGCCCGGCGCTGCTATGGGGAGTGGGACTCAGAGCGGGGGCCCTGGGCAAAACCCACCGACTTACATCACCAATGTCAAACCTGAGAGACCCCTAGGGAACGCTCACGGGTTTTTTTTTCTCACTCGCTCTCGTTCTACCACTCTCCCACAGCCGTTAATTTATAAAAGGGGCGAGAGAGACAGAAGAGAAAAATCAACCAGGGGTGCCAATGTCAGGGGAATTACCCTAGTTTCCCTCTCGTTCGCCCGTTTTTTACGTAAAAGACGAGTTTTTTTTTTAATCGGTTGAGAAATGGAGCGAAGTCCCAATTCCCGTAGTCTCGGGACCGTGAAAATATTCCCGAGATAATATATATTACATATATATATATCACTGAATTTCAGATCACAAAAATTAATTCGTAGAGTTACGATTTAAGTAGATAAGAGAGTTACACAGGTGACGTCAAAATCCACACAGTTGACAGCTATCAAGTTAAAACTGGCCTATCCTACTTTTGCGTTTGCCTGGAGTTCTATCCATCCGGAGAGAGAGAGAGTGCAAAATCGTACGCCAGTAGAGATAAATACCCAAATTTCATAGATTTGTGGACTTGTGAGGCTGTTTGAAGGGAATTTGGCCAAGTTTTCTGTTCCATTTGGACACGTGAGCTCTAAATGTACACAGCAGACTTCCGTCAGCAGCAAATCAAGTTGAAACTGGCCTATCTATAGCTTTGTAGCAGGAACGAATGCCAGTAGAGATAAAAGTTTCATAGATTTGTGGACTTGTGAAGCTGTTGGTTCAGGATTTGGAGAGATTTTGGTTTGATTTGGACACTTGAGCTCTAAATGTACACAGCTGACTTACATCAGCAGAAAATCAAGTTGAAACTGGCCTATCTATAGCTTTGTAGCATAGGAACGTATGCTAGTAGAGATACAAATTTCATAGATTTGTGGACTTGTGAGGCTGTTTGAAGGGAATTTGGCCAAGTTTTCTGTTCCATTTGGACACGTGAGCTCTAAATGTACACAGCTGACTTCCATCAGCAGCAAATCGAGTTGAAACTGGCCTATCTGTAGCTTTGTACTAGGAACGTATGAGAGTAGAGATACAATTTTCATAGATTTGTGGACTTGTGAGGCTGTTTGAAGGGAATTTGGCCAAGTTTTGTGGTTTGAATTGGACCCCTGAGCTCAAAATCCGCACAATCTGACTTCCATCAGCAGCAAATCAAGTTGAAACTGTCCTATCTATAGCTTTGTACCAGGAACGGATGCTAGTAGAGATACAAATTTCACACACCATAGGTTATAGAAATTCAAATCATGGATGCAAGCCGATTGAATGAAATCGAATAATAAACCCCAGCGAAAGAATTTGCAGCGTTTTTAATTCAGTTTTACCCTAAAAAGTTATTTATCAAATGAAGGCCGCGTTGTATTGTGTATATTTTTATATGAGTCAGTATATGGGGATTGTATATGGTTATCTATAATAAATGTAATATTTTTATTTGAATTTCGATCTGTCCGTTAGAGAGGTTTCGAATGGCTCGGGAATCAAATAGCCGATCGAGCGGGAGCGGAGCGATAAATTTCCACCACGTGGACTGCATTCGCGGACGGTCAACTCCCGTGCGGCGTGTTGGGAAAGTAGTCGGAAAAGGAGGGGAAAGGGGGGGTTTCGGAGGGGAAGTGGCTGTGAGGGAGAGGGGGAGGGGGGTTTGTCAGACTAAACATAGAACGGGTAGCCCTCCGAACCTAAATATATTTCCACTAGGTCACATTGAGTTTTCGAACTGGGGATTCACCCGTTCGCTGGGGGTCTCGCGGTGGTTCGAAGCCAAATCGTTAAAACGCGCGAAGATGCGGGAAAAAATGCTTATTGCAGCAAAAAGTTCTTTTACGATACCACAGAAATCGCTGCAATTACAGCTACCTGATCTCCATATAAAGAAATGTTTTGTTTATTTGTGTACGCATCAAAACGTCTACCAAACACTGCTACACCGATTTCCTTGTGACATCATAATTCTATAGATGCATGTCCTGGTGTATGCAGATCCATCAAGATGCACTTTGCAGCACTAAGTGCCTGTACAATACCGCAGAAATACTTCACAATCCTATAGATGCACGTCCAGGTGTGTGCAGACCATGAAGATGCACTTTGCAGCTCGATGTTGATGTACAATACCACAGAAATCGATACAATCACAGCTACCTGATCTCCATATAGAGAAATGTTTTGTTTATTTGTGTACGCATCAAAACCTCTACCAAACACTGCTACACCGATTTCCTTGTGACATCACAGTACTATGGATGCATTTCCTGGTGTATGCAGATCCATCAAGATGCACTTTGCAGCACTAAGTCCATGTACAATACCTTAGAAATACGTGACAGTCCTACAGAAGCACGTCCAGGTGCATGCACATCTATGAAGATGCACTTTGCAGCTTGAAGTTGATGTACAATACCACAGAAATCGCTGCAATTACAGCTACCTGATCTCCATATAGAGAAATGTTTTGTTTATTTGTGTACACATCAAAACGTCTACCAAACACTGCTACACCGATTTCCTTGTGACATCATAATTCTATAGATGCAGATCCATCAAGATACACTTTGCAGCACTAAGTGCATGTACAATACCACAGAAATACTTCACAATCCTACAGATGCACGTCCAGTTGCATGCAGGTCCATGAAGATGCACTTTGCAGCTCGATGTTGATGTACAATACTACAGAAATCGCTGCAATTACAGCTACCTGATCTCCATATAGAGAAACGTTTAGTTTGTTTGTGTACGCATCATCATCTCAAAAACTGCAGATGTTACATTTAAGCTACGTCACAGTCCTACAGATGCACGTCCAGTTGTATGCAGATCTATTAAGATGCACTTTGCAGCTCGATGTTGATGTACAATACCACAGAAATCGCTGCAATTACAGCTACCTGATCTCCATATAAAGAAATGTTTTGTTTATTTGTGTACGCATCAAAACGTCTACCAAACACTGCTATAAGGATTTCCTTGTGACATCATGATCCTATGGATGCATTCCTGGTGTATGCAGATCCATCAAGATGCACTTAGTAGCTCGAAGCTCATGTACAATACCACAGAAATCGCTACAATTACAGCTACCTGATCTCCACATAGAGAAATGTATTGTTTGTTAGTGTACGCATCAGCATCTCAAAAACTGCAGCTGCTACATTTAGGCTACGTCACAATCCTTCAGATGCACGTCCAGTTGCATGCAGATCCGTGAAGATATACTTCGCAGCTTGATGTTCAAGCACAATACCACAGAAATCGCTATCAATTACAGCTACCTGATCTCCATATAGAGAAATGTTTTGTTTATTTGTGTACGCATCAAAACGTCTACCAAACACTGCTACACCGATTTCCTTGTGACAACACAGTACTATGGATGCATTTCGTGGTGCATGCAGATCCATCAAGATGCACTTTGCAGCACTAAGTGCCTGTACAATACCGCAGAAATACTTCACAATCCTATAGATGCACGTCTAGGTGTGTGCAGATCTATGAAGATGCACTTTGCAGCTCGATGTTGATGTATAATACCACAGAAATCGCTACAATTACAGTTACCTGATCTCCTTATAGAGAAATGTTTTGTTTGTTTATGTATGCATCAAAATACTCAAAATCCTATGGATGCATTTCCTGGTGTATGCAGATCCATCAAGATGCACTTTGCAGCACTAAGTGCCTGTACAATACCGCAGAAATACTTCACAATCCTATAGATGCACGTCTAGGTGTGTGCAGATCTATGAAGATGCACTTTGCAGCTCGATGTTGATGTACAATACCACAGAAATCGCTACAATTACAGCTACCTGATCTCCACATAGAGAAATGTATTGTTTGTTTGTGTACACATCAAAGTGTCAAGCCAAATTCAACTTTTTCCGAGCGAAATTCAAGTCTTTCCACCATTATTAAGGAAATTACGAAAAATACGCACAAGCCCTAAATGTATCATCAAACGCTTGTCTGTGATCTGTACATAATTAATTTTTTTTTAAATCTAGAAATTAAAAATTTTAATTTTAGTTTCTCTCTCTCTCTCTCTTCAATCTTGTGTAAGGCGTAGACTCTGTTTATTTCTTTGGTCACGGTATGTAATATTTTGCATCTCTCTCTCTCTCTCTCTCTCTCTCTCTCTCTCTCTCTCTCTCTCTCTCTCTCTCTCTCTCTCTCTCTCTCTCTCTCTCTCTCTCTCTCTCTCTCTCTCTCTCTCTCTCTCTCTCTCTCTCTCTCTCTCTCTCTCTCTCTCTCTCTCTCTCTCTCTCTCTCTCTCTCTCTCTCTCTCTCTCTCTCTCTCTCTCTCTCTCTCTCTCTCTCTCTCTCTCTCTCTCTCTCTCTCTCTCTCTCTCTCTCTCTCTCTCTCTCTCTCTCTCTCTCTCTCTCTCTCTCTCTCTCTCTCTCTCTCTCTCTCTCTCTCTCTCTCTCTCTGGATTTATCAACTCAGGCGGTTGGCTGTAGAGAAACTCACATCAGGTTGCAACTCGTTCAAAGCCTAGTAATGCCGACTTTTGACTACGCTGTTGCGGCACTCACTGATCTCAAGAGCGAAGACATAGCAAAATTGCAGAAGGCCCAAAATGCAGCTCTTCGTTTCGCATTAAGATTGAAGATGTCCGACCACGTTACTCCTCACTTTTTTCGCTTGAAATGGCTTAAGATTGCAGAAAAGAAAAAATTACAAGTTGCAACGATGACGTTCAAAGTATTGAAGTTTGGCCAACCACAATATCTCCGCGAGAAGTTTGATTTCCTGTCGAACGAAAGGAATACTCCCAACAACAACAAATTATTGAGGCTACCTGCACATAGAACAGAATTGATGGCGCGATCGTTTGTGATACAAGCTTGTAAAATTTACAATGAAAATGTGGAGTTATTTAATTTTGATTTAAAAACAGAAAAATTTAAAGAAGTTTTTAAAAATAAGTTGCTAGAGATGTACAAAGAAGACTAAATAATTAAATGTATTATCATGATTGTCTGTTATTTATTTTCATTAATTTTTTTTTTGTTGAAAAATTTTTTTTTTATTTGACTTGGAAATAGAAGAGAATATTCTCTCTCTTTCTCTCTCTCTCTCTCTCTCTCTCTCTCTCTCTCTCTCTCTCTCTCTCTCTCTCTCTCTCTCTCTCTCTCTCTCTCTCTCTCTCTCTCTCTCTCTCTCTCTCTCTCTCTCTCTCTCTCTCTCTCTCTCTCTCTCTCTCTCTCTCTCTCTCGAAGTTGAATAGTTTTTTCGTTAATTTATCGTATTGACAAGCATCTAATAACAATGATATACCTATTTCTGTTAGGAAAAGTTCTCCATTGCCTACTACTGTAAATCTTACACAGTAAAAGTGATCAAATGGCAATTGATAACATTTACACGCGCCAGCGAGAGTACATTCATGATCCATCTCGTGTTAGGTGGTCGAGTTCAAACGAAACTCTTTGGGTCAGGCAGGTAAAATTTATTTTCAAGTATTTCTTACACAGTTTGAAGATAACGTTCTTAACAACAACACACAGTAGACAACGTTCCTTGGTACCGGAATGAAGAAAAAAGCTCATTTTGAAAAAATGTTACTTGGTCACTTTTACCCGGAACCCCACGATATATCCCTTCTCCATTTTCTATGAAAATTTGATACACTGTCGATTTTTGGCCAAATTTGGGGGGGGGGGGTTTCAGGGGCAGCTTGCCCCCCCCCCCCCCCCCAGCGACAGCCGTCTGGATTCTCAGTTATGTTGACGTTCTTGCGATCCCTCGTTACGTTCTAACGCCCCTGGGGGAGTTTTCGTCCAAGTTACGTCGCCTCACGAAGTTCGGGGTAACCAGCCTTCCTCCACGCCGAAGGAGCCCCAGCCCGTAGGAGGTAGCGGCGGAGGTGGTGGTGGCGGTGACGGGGAGGGTTTTTTAACAGGTTATATAACAGCGACTTTCCCTTCTCCATTGTGCAACCTTCTCCCCTTCGGAACCTTCCTCGACGGGGCTCGGGCAAAGCGGGTCAGCGGGCTAGGGGAATCAAGTTGGAAAAGTCAAGAACTGCTCACGTAACCGCGTTCCCATTTTTTTTTATTTTACGGGAGACTCCTCCTCGATTCCCTTCGGGAGACCTCACGAACGAAGATACCAACCAAAGTATTCATTCTTATCATACAAAGCTTCACTATAAACTGGATACAGTGTATCAAAAAGAGTAAAATTGAAATCGAACCGAAAAAGAATCTCAAAAACGCTGCAAATTCTTTCCTGGGGTTTATTATTCAATGATTCATGATTTGAATTTCTGCTAAGCTTTGGAGTGTGTGTGTTTCACAGGTGATAGAGCGATTATTGAACTTCAGGAGATATGCATAGAGCACTTAAATCGGTTCTCAACCATACCTATTTGGATTGGTATGTTGATCATATTTGTGTGCCTCCTGAAATTCAATAATCGCTCTATCACCTGTGAAACACGCACACTCCAAAGCTTCAATTCAAATCATGAACGCAAGCCAATTGGATAATAAACCCCAGTGAAAGAATTTGCAGCGTTTTTTTCAAGATTGATTACAATGGAAAAATATTCTATTTGAAAATTTTAAATTTCGCAAGACTGTATAGCCGTAAGTAATGGATATGGGGGAGAACTTGTTGATTCCATTTGGAATAAGGTTCTTAGAAAAAAGAGTAGGGAAGGGTTGCGTAATTTATTGAGGAAAATTAAGTTGGAAGAGAAAAATTGGATTAATATACCTTATTATGGGAAAATTTCGGATAAAATTGGTGAAATTCTGTTGTACAGAGGTTTTTCAACGTCGGGTTCAAGAATAAAACGCTGCAACTTCTTTCACTGGGGTTTATTATTCAATTGGCTTTCATGATTTAATTTCTTCTAAGCTTTGGAGTGTGCGTGTTTCACAGGTGATAGAGCGATTATTGAATTTCAGGAGATATGCATAGAGCACGTAAATCTGTTCTCAACCAAAATCCCTATTTGGATTGATCAGTTGATCATATTTCTGTGCCTCCTGAATTTGCAGCGATTACAATGGAAAAATATTATATTTGAAAATTTTAAATTTCGTAAGACGGAGCATGCATATCAGAATGCTTCAACCCGTGTATCGGCTACAAACCCTTTTAGGAGTTCACTCCAGTATCCACATTACTACATCAGTACATCACTAGGTTACTGCGATCAAAAACAAAAAAAAACCCTGTTGTGTTTGTTTTGATTGCATTAACCTAATGATGTAGTGAATGTGGATGCAAATGTTGGCGCCATACATTTGGAATGGTACGAACCTGGGGAGGGGTTCATTCGATTCCTCGTGGAAACTTCTTCAAAAAAAGTCCAAATTTAGGCCGCCTCGACTTTTTTTGAGGTTTTTAGGGATTTTACAAAACTTTGACAACCCTTAAAGGGCACTTTGAATTAAGTGAGAGAGCTGGCTCATGAATCGGGCTGTTGTATATGATCCCACATGAGTTAGGTTGTATATGATCCCCTATGAATTTCATGTGCTCAAAAGCCACTATGAGCAAATGAGCAAAAGTAGAATCCACCAAGGTTAATTTTCTCTGTTTCTAGTTTACCTATTGATCGCAAATTTTCAATTTAACGGGGGAAAATCGTTTAATAATAGAATCATACCCACCTCTTACAGAATTACAGCGACAAACCCGCAATTCTCATCGATCCGCTCCGTTCTTAATTTTTACGGTCGTATTATTAGAAATAATAAAAAAAAACCCCACGACGACAGACCCCCGAAGCTGAGCATTAAAAATGTCGTTAAAAATCGAGGAACGGGCGACTTTCGGAGCTCGACAGCTGTTAGTGGTGGATCGTAACTAGACGGAAAGAACAACCCGGGGGTTTTGAGATTTTAAAAAAAGATTTCGAGAATTATTTTTTTTATCGGTCGCAAATATCGACTACGGAAATAAACTGTCATAAAACCACTGCGCGAATTATTACACGAAATAAGAGTTATTAAAAGTGCATTAAATCGTCGAAAAATGGACGAAATTGACGATAATTAAAAAACAATCCTTAATTTTCGTTTGAATGAGAGAGTATTACGGGTGTTTAGGCCTTGTGAAAACACCACTTTTCAAAAACACATACTTGAAAATGCTTCATTTGAATTTCACACTTCACACTTTTCAAAAGGTTCTATTTAATGGATTTTATTATGTTTTCTTGTGATTCCTCTGTGAAATTTGAAAGAATTAAAAGTCATTGGGGGGGACCCCGACAAAGTTTGAAAGACTTTTTAAAAATCGTATTCAATTTCAGCGAACCTGGGAACACAGAAATCCCCTGATTGAGGGGTTAAGGGGTGCCTACAGGCTCTTGGAAGTTCAAATTCGATCTCAGGGACCCCAATAACATTTTAAAAAACCGTAAACCACTCGATTTGGCGTGATAACTCAAATTTCAACCCCTAGGAGGGGGTGATTGAGGGGTTAAGGGGTGCCTACAGGCTCTTGGAAGTTCAAATTTGATTATAGGGACCCCAAAAACATAGAAATCCACACCCCACTCGACTTGGCGTGATAACTCAAATTTCAACCCCTAGGAGGGGGTGATTGAGGGGTTAAGGGGTGCCTACAGGCTCTTGGAAGTTCAAATTCGACCTCAGGGACCCTAAATAAGCACAGAAATCCATACCCCACTCGACTTGGTATGATAACCCAAATTTCAACCCCTAGGAGGGGGTGATTGAGGGGTTAAGGGGCCTACAGGCTCTTGGAAGTTCAAACACCACTCGACTTGGAAGTTCAAAAAGGGGGTGATTGATTTAGGTGCCTACAGGCTCTTGGAAATTCAAACATAGAAATCCATAAACCCCACTCGACTTGGCGTGATAACTCAAATTTCAACCCCTAGGAGGGGGTGATTGAGGGGTTAAGGGGTGCCTACAGGCTCTTGGAAGTTCAAATTCGATCTCAGGGACCCCAAAAACATTTTTCAAAAACCATAAACCACTCGACTTGGTGTGATAACTCAAATTTCAACCCCTAGGAGGGGGTGATTGAGGGGTTAAGGGGTGCCTACAGGCTCTTGGAAGTTCAAATTCGATCTCAGGGACCCCAAAAACATTTTTAAAAAACCATAAACCACTCGACTTGGCGTGATAACTCAAATTTCAACCCCTAGGAGGGGGTGATTAAGGGAGAAGAGGTGCCTACAGGCTCTTGGAAGTTCAAATTCGATCTCAGGGACCCCAAAAACATTTTTCAAAAACCATACCCCACTCGACTTGGCGTGATAACTCAAATTTCAACCCCTAGGAGGGGGTGATTGAGGGGTTAAGGGGTGCCTACAGGCTCTTGGAAGTTCAAATTCGATCTCAGGGACCCCAAAAACATAGAAATCCACACCCCACTCGACTTGGCGTGATAACTCAAATTTCAACCCCTAGGAGGGGGTGATTGAGGGGTTAAGGGGTGCCTACAGGCTCTTGGAAGTTCAAATTTGATCTCAGGGACCCCAAAAACATAGAAAACCATAAACCACTCGACTTGGCGTGATAACTCAAATTTCTTGGAAGTTCAAATTTGATTCAGGGTTGTTAGTTCATCCCAATCTGTAATGTCAAAAAGAAGGTTCTGACCCCAATTTAAGGGTAGTTTTTTGGCCAAAGCTCAAAATGTTGGGGGTGGTGGGATTTTTTGGACATTAGATTCAAATTCAGCATCGAAAAATACATAGGGATACCCTAGTCTACTTTAAGGATCTTGATTTTTCTTCTTTTTTTGTGTGAGGGGGCTGTGTTAAGAACCAAACCAGCCACACGGGTCCAGCAGCTGGTCAGTGTGTCTTCGTACCCTGTCGATTATTGAAAATAACGAACTTGATTCGTCTTGCTACTGGTCCGTTCCGTACTAAACTGCGATCTTCGTTTCTGGCGATTAAACGTAACCAGCCGTTTAGACTCCGTCGGAATCTGCGAGTTTGCGTTATGCTGTAACTCCTGCATCGATACCTCATCGAATGGCGTCAATCACACTATATAAAGACGAGCTTATCAGAGTATATCGACGTTTCAGGGGGTGGTAACGCTGGGCGGGTAGAATTCTCGCCCCCGTCTCCCAGGCCAACCGACCCTGAAGTGAATGAAGGAGGGCCCCAGCGGGGGGAAGCGTCTCCCAGGGCAAGCGACGTGGTCCTCTCCTCGGGGGTTTGGGATATACGATTTTTTGACTTTTAATATTGTTACTAGTTTAATGGCCCTGCGACGCAGTTTAATGGCCCTGCGACGCAGGTTAAAAAGAAATAGGTGAATAACACTTTTTTTTTTTCGTGATTTATTAATTGCGACTGAAAAATCAAATACATTTCATCTAGCAATTTTACATATCAATAAAGGTTCACTCCAAGAGGGTAGGTTTACAGCAAAATCTAGCCCTTTATTTTATAGCTCAATTAATTAGCACTGAGTTCGATTGCACTTCTATTCACGCAGCACAACAAAATCCAGTGGTTTGTTTCGCTTGAGACGTCGGATTTCACCTTCGTTGTCCAAAACGTAGAGCATCTCCGGGTTCAGGTGTTTGTGGAGGCGATGTTCATGCTTCCTTGCGTATTTTGCAATAATTTCATAGACTGTCTCCATCCTCAAATCTCGATGAATATCATCGTTTCGCATGTACCAAGGGGCTCCAACTATACTTCTCAGTATTTTATTCTGAAAGGTTTGGATTTTCTTAATATTTGATTTCTTGGCACAGCCCCAGATCTGTATCCCATAGGTCCAAATAGGCGAAGGATCTGCTTATATATAAGCAGTTTGTTGTGAAGAGAGAGATGGGAATTCCTTCCCATTAGCCAATACATCCTTCTGTACTTGATTTTAAGTTCTTCTTTCTTCTTTTCTATGTGTTTATTCCAGTTTAATTTGGAGTCAAGTGTCAAACCCAAGTATTTAACTGCTTCAGTATGCGGTATTTTATTCGAATTGATCTCAACATCCAAGATTGGGACTTTTCGGTTAGTGAAGTTGATGTGGGCTGATTTTGATTCGTTCAGCTTCATTCTCCACATCTTGGTCCATTTACAAACCTCAGTAGTAGACGTCTGTAGTTTGCGTGTTGCAGCTTCTATATCATCTCCAACAGAGAGGATAGCCGTATCATCTGCAAAGGTGGCTACAGTTGTGCCTTCTTGTTGGGGTAAGTCCCGTGTGTACAGGAGGTAGAGTACTAAATAACACAATGAGGGAGTATAATAACAATATTAAAAGTCAAAAAATCGTATATCCCAAATCCCCGAGGAGAGGACCACGTCGCTTGCCCTGGGAGACGCTTCCCCCGCTGGGGCCCTCCTTCCTTCACTGGCGGGGTCGGGGGAGGGGGAGCAGGTCGGTTGCCCTGGGAGACGGGGGCGAGAATTCCACCCGCCCAGCGTTACCACCCCCTGAATCGTCGATATACTCAGATGACTTTTAATATTGTTATTATACTCCCTCATTGTGTTGTTTAGTACTCTACCTCCTGTACACACGGGACTTACCCCAACAAGAAGGCACAACTGTTGCCACCTTTGCAGATGATACGGCTATCCTCTCTGTTGGAGATGATATAGAAGCTGCAACACGCAAACTACAGACGTCTACTACTGAGGTTTGTAAATGGACCAAGATGTGGAGAATGAAGCTGAACGAATCAAAATCAGCCCACATCAACTTCACTAACCGAAAAGTCCCAATCTTGGATGTTGAGATCAATTCGAATAAAATACCGCTTACTGAAGCAGTTAAATACTTGGGTTTGACACTTGACTCCAAATTAAACTGGAATAAACACATAGAAAAGAAGAAAGAAGAACTTAAAATCAAGTACAGAAGGATGTATTGGCTAATGGGAAGGAATTCCCATCTCTCTCTTCACAACAAACTGCTTATATATAAGCAGATCCTTCGCCCTATTTGGACCTATGGGATACAGATCTGGGGCTGTGCCAAGAAATCAAATATTAAGAAAATCCAAACCTTTCAGAATAAAATACTGAGAAGTATAGTTGGAGCCCCTTGGTACATGCGAAACGATGATATTCATCGAGATTTGAGGATGGAGACAGTCTATGAAATTATTGCAAAATACGCAAGGAAGCATGAACATCGCCTCCACAAACACGTGAACCCGGAGATGCTCTACGTTTTGGACAACGAAGGTGAAATCCGACGTCTCAAGCGAAACAAACCACTGGATTTAGTTGTGCTGCGTGAATAGAAGTGCAATCGAACTCGGTGCTAATTAATTGAGCTATATAATAAAGGGCTAGATTTTGCTGTAAACCTACCCTTTTGGAGTGTACCTTTATTGATATGTAAAATTGCTAGATGAAATGTATTTGATTTTTCAGTCGCAATTAATAAATCACGAAAAAAAATTGTGTTATTCACCTATTTCTTTTTAACCTGCGTAGCAGGGCCATTAAACTAGTAAAATTAATGATTGCGACGCGGGTAAATGATGAAAAATCTGTAACAACGAATCGGATCGAAAATGTTTTCCGTTGACCTATAGACAAGAGTTTCGGGGGGGACTCCCTCTAGAAAAATCCCGCCTACTCCGACGCGGGACCGACTTTAAAAGTGAAAGTATGTCAAACCTCCGTTCAACGTCAAATCCGCTCGAAACCGCCCGACGACGAGAAACGTCGTTTAAAAACGACGATCGTCGTTCGAATTCCGATTGATTTCGATCGTAAATGGGTCGTCGAAATCGCCCAAAATCGCCTCAAAATCAAGTTGAAAGGTTAGGGCAACGGTGCTCAAACGGTCGATCGCGAGTGCTTTTGGTTTATTATTCAATAATCGCTTTTGAAAAACAAATTTCTAACCCCCTGTAATTTCATGGTTTACGTTTCAAAAAGTGTAGAATCCGAATCTGCAATAAAAATTTTTCAGTCCGTACGATTTCTCCCAAACGGCTGAAGCAAAAAAGCTGAAATTTTCACAACAACGAACGTTTATTAATGTTTTTGTTTTCATCGCAGTAACCTAGTGATGTAGTAATGTGGATACTGGGGTGAATTCCTAAAAGGCTTTGTAGAGAATACACGGGTTGAAGCATTCTGATACGCATGAAACGCTGCAAATTCTTTCACTGGGGTTTATTATTCAATTGGCTAGCGTTCATGATTTGAATTTCTACTAAGCTTTGGAGTGTGCGTGTTTCACAGGTGATAGAGTGATTATTGAATTTCAGGAGGCACACAAATATGATCAACTGAACAATCCAAATAGGTATTTCGGTTGAGGACAGGATCGATTTCGGATCTCCCGAAATTCAATAAGCGCCCTATCATGTGAAACACGCACACTCGAA